>VDFB02079529.1:0-11696 GCA_007258455.2 Sequoia sempervirens | reverse complement strand
CTACATAATCTCACATGTTGGCTTGATTTAGGATTCATGATTCTTGAGCTCCTACACATCTTCTCTACATCTTGTTACACTTTTTCCACCATTGGAATTATGACTTGGTGTCCTGAGGGACTGCTTCTTCATTGTTGCGACAATGTAGACCTTACCAAGCTTGCATACTCCTCTACATGCTTGAGGGCACCTCGATTGAGAAGGTGATATTGTTTCATTTCTCTATTTCCATAGCATTGTCACTTGGTTTATGTAGCATAGTGTTATTGTTATTGTTTGGTATCTTCTCTATTACTCTCTTTATCATATTTCATATCTTGTGGCTTTTTTGGCTATTCGTGGAGGTGGAAAAACTAAAGTGGGGGTTTGACTACTCTAAAACCCCTTATACAGCCCCAAAAAATTTTGGCCGTGTGGTGGCATGTATCGCAGTGGAGCTTGCTAGCTTAACCTGGACTTCTAGTGAGTTGAATCTTACCACCCTTTGCTTTCTATCATCTCTTTTATCATCTTCCTAGTTATTTTGTTTATTCCCATTATTCATCATTCTATTTATACTTTAAACTTCACTCTGCTAGGATCATAGTAGGTTTTGCACTCGCTTTGTACTTTTTCACTTTTGACTATATGGATGCCAAGACAAGACCTTGTTCCCCACTCCACGCTTACTATCCTTGGGTAGAGAGCCATTTGAGGTAACGGTCCGTGTTCCAAAATTGATCGCCTAGCCTCATCAAACCTCCCAGGTTAGTAGAGTGATAGAAGCACTTGAGAGCGCTTTTCATTGTTTATCCTTGATCTAAAAGCTCTTATCCAACTTGAGGTAAATTAGGGCAGCCCTTCTCTCTTGGCTCTCCGTGACCTGGAGCCTTGGTGTGGTTGGTCCTCCCCACAATAATAATATTTCCGTGTGTGCAACAAGGAGTTGTGGGTGAGAGAACACTTGTTTTATTTTACCTTTTTATGCAATTGCTTCATTTAAAATGAGGTGAAATTAATTTTAGAATGATATTTGAATGTTCTTCTTGAGTCCTTATTCTACTTCTACATATTTAATACATGGATTAGAGTTGTGTGCATTTGGATGAATTATTGTAGGAGGGCATGAGAGCTGGAGGCATTGGATTATGTTCAGATTAGTCAATTTATTGGAACCAATGGCAAAGGAAAACCTAGTATAGAGAAAAGGAATATGGTTTGTTTAGATAAGGCATGTGAGGGATGGGGTGGTTAGGCTAGATATTTGAACGAAGCGTGAATATAAAGAGTTTCATAGGAAGTAGCTTTTTTGTGACATGTATATAGAAGGGGAGGGATTGGGGGTAGTTGGAGAGGATTTAATGGATGTACAAGGACTATGGTGTATAGGAATAACATGCCTCACTTTAGATGTATTGTAGTGGGTAGGCTAAAAAATATTATAGAAAAATATGACATATTCATGTGAGATGGTAGGGAAAGGGTTGCATGCTAGAGATGATAGATTTATGGTTCAACGCAGTTGAGGATTCATGATGAGTTAAAAGAGGGATAAATGATAGATAAAGTAAGGATTAGATTGTCCAAATCTTGCTTTGATAGTTTTCCCCTATATTTATGAAGGTTAAAAGCATGAAGGGAGGATGGATTAGATAGGATGGGGTATCCATATAAATGTAAGTGAGAGGTAGATAGGATGAGGGAGATAAGATTGAGAAGCTTGCATAAAAATTTAGAGTACTCTTAGATGATGGATTACACATGAAAAATAATTTATAGGTTTTCATCATGGTAGTTGTCTAAGATGCCATAGAAATAGATTTCATTGTTGGAAATTTTTTCTCCACTTTTATTCTTTTAAAGCTTTTGGATGTTGAGATAAGATGGATAGAGTTGGATTTAGGATCAAAGATGTGAATTTTTGGATTATTGTGGATGGGGGATAGGTATTGGGATGAAGGAATCAAGTGCTTGTTTCCATGGTGATAGTATCCCTTATTGTGTTTTTGATTTTATAGACCATGTCAATTATCGTTATGCTTATAGAGGTTGGTAGAAACCTTTTTGCTTTGTAAGTTTTCCTCCCCAAAATTTTAGAAAGTAATTGTTGCAGCTTCAAAGTTAGAGGATTCTACTAAGGGGAATTGATGGCAGTGTGGATGAAGGTTGATGGGAATTAGGTGAATGTTGGGATTAAATGGATTTGATAGGTTGGATAATGAATTGGATGATGGAAAATAGGTGGATGGAGAGATAGAATGGTGAATGAATGATAAAATGACATGGGACCAAGGGGAACCGAGACAAATAATTGCACGTAACATGATGTATGTTGAAGCTTTGCATTAGAATGTGGCATTTTTGGGGTAGGGGATTTTAGATTTGGGGATTGAGATGTGGGAATTAGGATTGCCAATTTTGGGATGTAGGGAACTGAAATGGATTTAGGATTGTTAGTATGGGGATGCTTGTATTTACATAGAGATTGTACTAATTGGGATTATGAATGAAGTTGTTTAGAGATGCACATTTACTCAACTTGAAGCATTTCTTTATTCTTGGGTACCCACATTATTTTTTGTGCTTCCTTTATGGGAGATGGGACTATGTGTCTTTTTTTGTGTTTTATGATTTTGGATTTGATTTTGATTTGTCCATGCATGCCAATGCTTGGCGACTTGGGATCCTTAGTTTTTGGTGGATTATTATTTTTATATGATTTTACATCCAAATCACATAAATAATAGGTCCTAAGGAAAGGGGGCCCTATGAATAATAGGCAATGGATTTGAGATCCAATGCACATAAATAATAGGTCCTTATGTACTATAGAGGTAAGGGTGTGGTCCTTTTTGAACCAACTAGAGTGAGAGGAGAGTGGTTGAGTCATTGGATGGAAGTTCCAAAAATTATATCAATTTGTTGTTGGATAATTACTAGAAGCCTTGCATAGGTTTGATTAACCACTATAGGGAAGTTGTTAAATTATGATGGAAGGTTGATAGACTAATCCTATATGGCCTAGTTTGTATTTTATGCAAATCTAGAACATGCACTACAGAGTTATGGGTAGTCACTAGTTACTATAATACCATTAAACAAATATAGATTATATCAAATTAGATTCACTATTGTATTAAAAAATCTTGGGTGCAAGTCTTATGTTAGCTCTCCAACAATAAATATTGACATAGAGAGAGACAATGAATGATTGCCAATGAATAAATTGGATAAGGAATATAAATAATAGTTAAAATAAATACATGATATTTTACCACAAAAGCACCAAATATTTTTTTAATAAAGTTTTAACAGAATATGTATATACCATAAGAAAAAAATTAACTTCATCCTCACTTGGCATAAATTTTCTAAATGATTCAAATCTATTAGGAGAGAGGGCATTGGAATTTTGATATAAGGCACCTAATTTTTTTTATTATAGGGGTAAACTCTTTTGACCTAGAGGTATGAAACAATGAAGTTACAAACGGGGGATCTCATCCACAATTTAAACATTCAACAATAACGACCCAACGGATTTTGAACCTTGATGCTAATAGCAACACCACAATAACTTAACCATTACAATATTCCACTATTGGCATAATGCACCTAATTTTGATATTGATATTTATAACATATAGAAATATTTTTCCAACTTTGATATATACTCCTAATCATCTACATCAATTTTCCCTTGAAATGCTAGGCTATAAAAAATTACCTATAGGGGCATGCCCATTGAATAGTCTATTTGTTCATTCTATATGTTTGGTTGTAGGTTATCTTGATTCTATTGAAGGAGTTAATTGAACTAGTTCATCATCTCTATGTTTTATCTCTGTAGATCCACTTCAACCGACACCTTGAAGGAACCCATTGAGTTAAATTGGTCTTAAGCCATATGGGGTCTTGCGTGCACTATACGAAGGTAGTTTGACATATTTATTATCTTCAATCCAAATTCAAGCTTTTGATATCTTGATTGTGTGTGATGCAACATATACAAGTGAACATGCTTTGATACCATTGATATGAAGTAATATGAGAACTAGAGGATAGTTCACCTAGTTGTGATTTTTTATTGTATCAATAATTAACACATCATACAAGTGCAAATTAACAATTACTATAGAAAAATAAAATATGAGAGTTCAGATAATGGTGCAAACTTTGTGGATGTGATGCATGCCTTCAAATTTATTTATTTTTTATTGAAATTCAACCCATATATTCATTACTAGAAAAAAATAGTAAACTATGGTTCCCATAGAAACTAAAGAGTTACCACATTCATGTTTACATTGGAAGTTGAAATGGACAACTTAATAAGGACAAATTAGCTAAGAAAAGCTAATAAATTATTTAATTTTCATACCCCAACTTGGTGGGATCATAACTCCTAGCTTGTTGAATGGAAATTGAGCTTTTTTGATGTGTTGGAAAGAGCTCCAAGAGATCTAAAAAAAATTCAAGTAGATTTCTTTTCCTCAGGAAATAGAGGGTCGAACTTGATATTAAGGCCTCAAAAAATGTAAATTATGGAGATGTAGAAAATAGGAAAAAAATTATAATTTTGATATTTTCTAGAATACTCAAAACTCTTGGATCTTAGCTAGATGAAGGGGTGGGTAACGGAAGATTAAGATGTTTGAAAATTTCATGCCTTAAAAATAAAATTTAACCTTAATTTCAAAGTTGTTGAAAAAAGATAGCAAGAAGTATTTTAGGGGGGAAGGATCTTAAGAGTTGTGTAAATTGTTGGGTTCACCCAAATGAACAACAAAGATATAATCGTCTAATGTTTTGTTCTACCTTTTACTCATTTCCTTAGTCTCACCTAATGAGAATGTAAAAACACACTTAAACATCAAAACTTTCATTTTCATTTAATTTAAACTAAGAAAAAAATAGAAGAGGTTGCATTTAGAAAGCAAGTGAAAGGATTAAAAATATAGTTTTAGTGTTTTGATGAAGATTCTAACATATATTTTGGATCAAGAGAGGAACTAAGGCTCTAATTTTTATTTCTATTTTTTTAACACTTGAGCTATTTGTTATTTGGAATGATTTACACATGGTCATGTCTTGTCAAGTGTAGTTGTGTCTATATGGTTCTAGTCTCATCATTTATTGTGTTGGCACTTTATATAATTGTACAACATCCTCTTTGATTGTAACTTATATCTATGATCAAAGTTGGATATTTGCATGAAAGTGTCATAGATAAAATAGAAAAAAGATTTTTTGGAGTCAAATGTTTATTTCATTCTCAATTCTACTAGTTTAACTTTGAAGGACAATCTTATAGTACCTATATTTTTTAATGATTTTGTTATAACATTTTACTCTTAATTTTAGTATACAATGATAAAAATACTACATAAACAATTACATCATTAAAAAAAATCAATTCAAAAACTAATTCACATAATAGACAACTCTAATATGCACATAGATCACTAAGCATCTACAACCATATTAATTATATGTTAATGAACAATTCAATGAAGCTAATGCATTTTGGCTTGGGTCGTGGGTTTGCTTCTCATAGGTTTCGGGTTCGACTCCACTCCCGGATTAACAGGTGGACCTGCTTATGAGTTGTAGCATCCACCTGCAAGGGAGTAATCTCGCTTCAACTCGCCCCTTTGAACGTGAGCTGGGTCAAAGATATACCCCTCACAAAAGAATAAAGAATGAATCTAATACATTTTTAACTTAAAGCCCAACCATAAAGCTATGCAAATTCTAGAGTTTAGAGTTTAGAGTTCTCTAGCATACATCATGACAAATCTTTCCAAATATCCCCAAGAGCTCAAGTCAAATGAAAGAAGGAAAATCATTTGTCTCCTCTCACATCAACAAGAAAAGAGCTCACACAATATACCCAACTCCCACAAGCCACAAACTCAAGGCCAATATAGTCATAACGAATCATACAAACAAATAATGTACACTTTTGTGGTGACACATTCACATGCACACTTGTGAACTTAAGCCCCACACCTCTCAACTCCCAACTCACACTCCACCCACATCTAGACCCCTCCCCATGGGTGCACCTCACAACCCATGTACACGTGTCATATCCACAACAGAAACTTCTTCTGATTGGCCCTTGACCCCACCTCACACCCCTCGTTTGTTCCCATGTCCCTTTCACCCACTCACCAAATAAGAAAGGACGAGAAAAAATCTCAATGTGGGCTCCACTTCTTGGTCTTATTAGAGGCTGTCAAAATTTGCATTCATTCAAAACATGTGTGAAGAAGATTGGGCGTCCCGTCCGTGCACAAAATATTATCTTTTTATTTCCTCCATTAGACTGTCGGACTAATTCCCTCCACGTGCCCAGCATTTACCGGCTGCTGTAGGTTGTGGTTTAGAATGACCAGCGAAGCTTGTGGCCGAAACCAACCGACACAAATAGTGCGTGTCATGTCAGATAACTTTATTTTATTTTATTTTGACTGACCGTATATCTTGGCAGATCCGACGGCGCCCATTGTTTCCTGTAGGACGAGGAACGTAGTGGACAGGCCAGGGCCTGTAAAGGAAATCTGATTCGGGAGAATCTGGACCGCTGATTTTGGATGTTGATTGACGGCTGAGATCTCATGATAGTTTTTCCTTGTTATGGATAGAAACTGTAATATCTGGCACCTACATCGCTTTGAAGATTTCTGTAAAAGAAGGTGAAGCAGATTTTTTTGAATTACTGTCATGTAACAGATATTTATTTATTAAAAAATAAATTGTAAGAGATTATTTTAGGATTATTTTAAAGTGGGTGGTCCCCTGAATTAATAGCTGAGAATTTTAAAACTTGATATGATTGAAAAGTTGCGGAAAAAAGGCTAAGTTGGGGCAATTTCTACCCCACCCTTTTGCACCCCCTTAAATTTTTTATCTAAAAAGTAGGCGCTGTTATTGTTGAGGAAAAGATTCTAATTTATCCTATAGCGTTTTATTTTTTGGTTTCATGGGATCCCTTGTTCCTTCAAAATAGATACAAAAGCTCCCCCATGGGACCTCACCCTAAGAGTTCTATAATCATGACTACTTGTATAGGTTTTATAAGAAAAGTATATATGTATTTTATTATATTTAATAATAGTTATGTAAGATTATTTTTTGTGGTTGTTTTGTGAATAGATTTGATAGCTATAATAGAATCAATAATTTTGGGTCAGTTAATTAAATAATAATAAAATTCTATAAGTTTGAATGGTCAAAATTTTGTTACTATTCATATAGATTTTATTAAAAAATATATATACATTAATATATATTTTTGATATATTGAAGAGTTTATTGAGACACTTATCTATACTAAAAAATAATATTACAAAGTAAAAAAGATACCAAAAGAAAAGACCAAGAGAAATATTGTTGAAAAATCAATGATGCAAATTAACATATAAAATTAGCTAGCGCAATGTCAAATAACATGCAAAACTTATAGTTAAAGATACAACTTTATCACATATTAGACTTCTAAGTCAAAAGTTAAATAGTTTTGGCCTTCTAGAAACTAAGGGCAGGTTGTAGAAACAAATCTATAAAGGTATATTTGAGAAAGAAACACGGTTTGAATGAAAGAATGACTTCCAAGGACATTAGAACAATCTAGTTCTACCATAAAATTATAGACCAATTTTCCATGCAAAATCATAATCCTTAGTTCAAATGAAAGACAATAAAAAGAAACCTTTTTTAGGAATGAAATGAATGGTGATTCCCTACCCAGACCTTGGCCATCCAACCAAAATGTTTTGTAAGATATATGATAATGTCCACAAAATTGGCTACTGACAAATGTTAGTATATTTTTTTCCTACACATTAAATTAAACTTTTTTAAGTTAATAAAATAATTATTATAATTCTACATAATTGGTAATATATAGAATCATTTGAGAGACATGCTTACCAGTACTATAATTCTGGTATTTTGTAATTTTGATGATATAATTAATATAATTAATTAGGCTTAGGCCTTTTACTGATAAAAAAAAAAGCACTAATGTGAGTGGAGTGAGTTGTTAGTATCTTCTATAGGAGTTACACTTCACTATTTTTGGATACATTTTGTGTATTCTCCCTATTGGTTGTATTTGCCACCTCCTCCTTCTCACATAGTTTATATGCAACCCCTCTTCTAGCTTACAGTTACATTCATGTAGCTTCATGCTTGTGAACTCGCTTAGGTTTTCTTGAGCTTTTACATTTTTCTAATTAGAGTCTAACTTTGCCATTCTATTTTGATCTTTGATCATTTATATTTGTAGTTTTATAATTTCTTTTTTTTTCAATCGTTTCTAATTTCTCATTTATTTTACATATTCTAACATAGCATTAGAGAAAAACTTCTACTATTTAAGAGGTTCAAGGGGCTAATCACTTTATATGTAGGTTTCCCAAAAGCCTAGTATGTTCTTCTCTTGCATCTTTAGATGACCTAAAGAACCATAGAAGTTTGATGAAAAGTTTTTAACCTCTAGGATTTACACATATTTTCTAAATTTTGGGTGATTGTAACTTTTTGGTAATCTTGAAAATATTTTTTGATGTTCCATTTGTAAATTTTTTTGTAAAAAAACATTTTGAGCATGGATCAAGCCAAATAAACCTTGCCATTGCATCTAGAAGACCCAAAAACCCCTATTTCCATATAAACCTTGTTAGATTTAGTGTTAGATGTAGTTGAGGAATTTTTTTCTTGGAGGAGTCATATAATCCATGTTGAAGTTGATGATTGAACTCCATAGCTCCCAAAAATCCCTACAACTAAAACACCTATCATATCTAAGAGATCTAAGTAACAAATTTGTTATGCAAACAAGAGAGAAAACATTGAATCCTTGGAAGAGCACTGATATGTGCAATGTATTAACTTGAATGGTTTTGAATTATAATGGATTAAAAATTACAATGAATGTGCAAGCTTATAAAATCATGCAAAAATAAACCCTAGATGAGGATTGCATTAAATTGTGACAATTGTCTTAATTCCATGCAATGGGACAACTAGACCTATAATTAGCCCAATCTAATAATAAAAAATAACTCCTAAGTTAGCTTAAATGAACTAAAATAATAAGGGACTTAATAATTAATTATCAAGTGATTATCTTGATAAATCTAACACCCCCCTTAAAATCAACTTAGAGAGAAGCTATAAAACCCTGATGTAGAATGCAATGATGGATGCATGGATGGGTCCTAAATACAAGTCCTGATGAGGTACCCATGTACAAATAAATGAATCTCTCAACTAGAGAAAAGGAGAAAATCACATGGGAAAAACTCCTCTCCAAAAGAGAGAAAAATAAATGACTACACTAGTGAAAAGGAGGACTCAATGTGACCCCCCAAGGATTTATTTTTTTTCACAAACGTACAATATATGTCCCCCCAATAGGAGGGAGAAAATGAGGATATGAATCCCCCATAAAGAAGTAGCTCTTGTTCCAATGAGGTACACCTGAAGAAGGAGAAGCCAATCCAAAAGAATGGGTGAATTCGAAATCCAAATCCAAATGATGTGTGCCTCTGAAAAGTGCTCATGTGTCCACATGTCGAAAAGCAATGATGTTGATCCAAGATCTCATGAAGACTGATATAGAACAAGTTGCAAAGGTGATGAAGATGGTGGGCTGCCAACGTTGATGTGGCTATCAACAAAGAGGAGATGAATGTCCTCAAAGTAATCCTGCAAATCTATAATACAGGACTCCATAAACAAGGATGATATGTCTAGAAGATAAGAATCCCAAGTAGTTGTGTCTAAAAGATGTATGCCATGCTGCATTGAATTAATAGGGGCCAAAGATGTGGCGATGTCAAACTGATTAGGAACAAAAAAAGATGATGTAGTCTTGATATGTAGAGTGGGAACATGAAGACAAGTCTCTGAACCATCAAAACATGCAAGACTTGTGATATACTCAAACTCCTCTAAAGTATCGTCATCAAAATGTATGTAATTTGCATCTGCAAGAGGGATGAGACAATTTGCAACAGGATCCTTTGGGTATGGAGAGATATAAGGGTCTCCACAGATCTCCCAAAGTCGTGTTCAAAGTGTGTGGGGACAATCAATGTCCGATACAACACACATAGTGTCAAGATCAACACTAGAATATATAACCCTACAATATGATCTCAAATGATGCCCCATGCTAATAAACTCCCTGGTGTGTCTGGTGTAGGTATGAGGCCATACAAATAAGGAAAAATATCAAGCCACCTGAGATGTGTTAGGATTCCATTTCGCCAAGGCTCATAGTTATCCTTGTCCAAGTTGATCACAAAATGATGAACAAAAAAACCCATGATACTCACTCAAATGAAAATATCAGAGACTAACAAACTCAGTACTAATAAAGAAAATCAAATGATGTCATCTTACATAAACAAATCCTTTCTAGGTGTTAAGATGTCCAAGCAATTAAGCAAAATGTGAAAACACAAAATACTAAATAAAATGTGTCTGGGGAAGATTATGGAAAAAGTGCATGAATAGATCTAAAGAGCTCTGAAATACCTTTCCAACATAGCTTGAATCACGAAAATCAAATATACAGGAAAAAAGTTGTAAGCTCAAAAGCATAAAATGAAGATCTGACTTTGACTGAATATAATAGGCACCAACATCAAAATTTGATAATGAGACTTGCACCACTAGAAAGTTCACAAAACCAACTCTCCAATGATATCTTGTTTTCTCAATTTTGACATTGTATGGCCAAGTTATGCCAAAAAGAAAAAAATAGCTGCTTTAGGGAAAATAGGACCTAGGAAGGGGGCAAAGAGGGCCGGGTGTACGATGACATCACGTTGACATCAACAATTCATAAATTGAATTTGATGGTCAGATGACTATCACTAAAAAAAAATGCCTGATTGCTTGAAATTTTTTGCGGTTGTCAAAATATGTTGTAGATTCCCTAAAGATTCTCTATGATTTTGTCATCAGGTTTCTTTGTCCCTACCAATTTTTTTGCAGAATATTCCGCTACCTTGATTTGTTGTCGGTCTTTTTTTGTGGTCGATGCCAAATAGTTTGCTTGTCAATTTTTGCAAGGTTGTTGGGTTTATGGAGCTTGGGCCCTTGTATTAGGTGTTGATGATGGTATGAAGGCTGTTGATAGACTAATAATTATCGTTGGTGGTCCTTTCACCATGGGACTTACCTTGCATGGGGGTACGAACCCCTGCCAAGTACCCATTTTTTTATAAATATTTTATTTTTTGAAATTGCTTTTTTTATTTACAAAAAAGGTTTTTTGATAGTTTTGAGGGTAAAAGCACAAAGCTATGTCACACTTTCAGCCAACTAAGTAGTTCCAAGTGAAATAGTTTCGACCTAAATAGTTTTAGTTGAACCAATTTTGTCTGAAACCACGTGGCCTATACGTGGCACATAGAGTTTTGGGCAAAACCCTTTCACTCGAAATCATAAAATTTGAATTTTTTTGCTTTGTTGCATTGAAATTTGGCTTATTTATGTGCGGGGTTTTGGTAGAAAGGGTTTCAATTGAAACCCTTTCTACCGAAACTGTTTATGTGGCATCCTAGTTGGTAGTCAAGACAACTTTTTTTAGAATTTTTTGAAACTTTAAACTTCAACTAAGTATTTCTTCAATTAGAAGGATTATTTAAAAAAAAAATCCTTTTGTAGAGCTCGGAGTGGTGAATCCAAAATGC
>VDFB02079528.1:0-29397 GCA_007258455.2 Sequoia sempervirens | reverse complement strand
GAAGAAAATATATTTACAATCTCAACTTTGCACTAGTTTTCAAAATATTTTTTTTAGAAATTAGTTTGAATTCTTTGTAATGGCTACACCAAAAGTTATTGAGGCTATCGAGAATCCACACCCTAATTCAATAAATACCCTACCAAATCTATAGAAGACGACTCGCTAGGTGCATTTTCACATGTTCCATATGGGGTTTTTCAAATAGAAGATATAAGGATTTACATTCATGGAAAGATGGAAGAATGTGATCATAGTAAGCTAGGAGATATGTGGATGAAAGAACTTACTAGAGACAATTTTACCCTAAAACTAGAAGTCACAAAGAAATTGGATGCATGGCAATGGTTTTCGAATGTTTGTTTTGATGACAAGTGGGTTAGAATGGCATCAAGAAAAATCCATGATAAATTTTTTGGATGGACATGCCTAGAATGATAACAAAAGATATAATTAGAGAGGTTACAGGTCTATGCTCCACCAAGCTATTCCTGTATTGAAATTGGTCAAGAATTAAGCGGTAATGGAACTCATGGGTGCAACTTATGATAAGAGGGATCTAGCAATAAATCCCATCAAAAATATAGTAGTCAGGTATGCATCAATGTTAATTCATTATTAAATCTACTTCAAAAGCAAAGATAACTCTATATCTACCACTACAATCAATGTGGCATATGAGATGGTGGAAAAAGGTGTTGACTATGATCTTTGTGAGTTGATAAAATAAAAATTGATGGATAATTTCAAACAAACCAAGGAAAAGGAGTATGCATTTAAGTATGGAACCTTGGTTATGTGTTTACTTTTCTATTTCCTAGAGGAACTCCCTAGAACCAGAAGTGTGGAATGGTTGCAAGGAAGACTAGTTGCTCATCAAATCATATATTTTATGAGTAGTCTTAGTGATGGGAAGGCACAAGATGAGGCATCTATTACTTTATTTGAAATTTTTTAGAAGAGGAAGCATGAGAGAGACATAATTCTAAGGAAAATGGTAGAGAAATATAAAAATGATAGCACATTCCTAGTGTCAATAGATGAGTGCATGATGGAAGTAGTAGAACCAAGGACTGTGTGGATCCCTACAATGGGATATGAAATTAATGGAAAAAATATTGTTGGTTTAGGTGAAATTTTGTTGAAGAGTCCAAAATATACCACCAAAGAAAGGCATGGAACTTATGGAGCAAAAGAAACCAATAATTCAGAAGAAGGTTTAAAATATGGTTGATTAGTTTGTAGAGGAAATGGGCATCTCAAAGGAACGAGTACAACAAGTAAGAGAAAAATCTAAGGGGGAATCAAGTGTTACAAGAGGATCTAGTAGCACAAGAAGATCTGGTAGGACTACTACCATTCCTCATTATATTTGGAAGCCCTCCAAGACTAGGCAGTCTCTTGGAGAGAAAAGGAAAACAACTAACAATCCTCGAAATCCCCTCTGGTTGTGCATATGAAAAGTCTAGAGAAGAATAAATCTACTTCTTTGGGTTTATATTATTGATTTAATCATTTGCTAACCTCAAACCTTCTAAAATTTACCCATTGATACATTTGGTGAACTTGACGTGAATCCTTTGATCTAGCTTGCCTTTTGCAGGTTTTATTGACTTTTTGTTGCAGATCTATCAGTTTTTGGACAAAACCCCAGGTTTTACCAATTTCTTCATATATTCTACACAGATACGAATTTTTTAACAATATTTCTCCAAAATCTTTTACATCATTTCAAAAAGATACAGTAAAAAAATTGAGGGTTTATCATCCTTTTTGTGAGAGTTATTTTGATTTTATTTATTTTCATAAAATTGATTTTATGGATGCAAATGGATGAATTTTTCAGAAATTTTTATATTTTTAGAAATATCTTTAAATTATAATAGGGATCTATGTTTTACAGATTTAATTTAGAGGTCAAATACAATGCGAAAAAATCCAATCTTTGTTTTTTGTATGGTTTTTACAAATCTGCGTTTCTAGGTGTAAAACAGAGAATTTTTTTGACTTTTTTACATTTCTGGAAAGCTCTTATAAAATTAATAGAGATCTCTTCTTTAAGTTTTTATTTTTCAGATCAATAAAATCATCAAATAATAAAATCTAATTCGGCTATGTCAAAAACATGTATCTGAAATTGCAATTTTCTGATGAGCTTGTTTTTTTTCTTTGGATGAATTATAATATTATTTTTTTGATCTTTTAGGTGATCATAAGGAGCCATAGTAGCAGCAATATCAGTCATATATAATATATTGGAAAGTGAAAACTTTCGGGTTTGCATAAACATACGTTTGTCAAAGACTAAAAATCAAAGAAACTCCTAACTTGTGGTTTGCAGGTTCGAGTGTCGAAGACTAAAAACTAAACATTGTGCTTGTATTTTTTTAGATTAGTACACACTTACTTTGGTGCATTAAAATGAATGTGTGCTTGATTCTATCTGATTGTGCTTGAAGGTGGTAGGTGATTATGCTCTCACCTTGTGAAAATTAGGTGATCAGAAAACTAGACCCACCTTATTTTTTGTGTCACCCTCATGATTTGGTAATCGAAGTATCCTCTCCCCTTGCACTTTCAAGCAATCCTGGGTGTAAGAGAAATGGTTACTGCCTCTAGAATTTGGGCCTGTTCTGGTAGGAAAAATTACTCACCCCAAGACGACTCAGACCAGTAGCACCCTGAACCCAAGGGACTTCCAGCCGGTATATAAAAGTGGATTCTTGGGGAAAACCCAAGAATCATGAGTGTGGTATTGATGAGATGGATCTGAAAGGGGACTCTCACTGTATTGATCATGTCTCATTAATGGAATGCACGTATTAAAAACCTTGTCTTAGTGTCCAACCATTCTATGGTTGTTGCTTGATATAGTGCAGGGTATAGTATCATGCCGAAGACACTCACTACTGATCCCCTTGAGTAGAGATAGCAATTCTTGGGAAGTCATTACCCAAAGAATCTAAATTTGGTGTGTTCGAATGATGTTAATGAGCCATGGAGAGGAGCCAATGCCACCAAAATTCTAAACTATCTGCTCTCGAGAAGGAAAGGTGTTTATCACCAATCCGGGGTATATTGGTGGGCTATATCAAGTATACAAACCCTTGGCCTATTTGCCTTTTAAGATTTTACTTGTCTTATGTGTGCTTTCTTACACCAAAAACATTGTGTTTGTCAAGTGCTTGTTGGATTACTCAAACATCATGCACAACATTCACAAATCTGGACACAAACAATCGACCTTAGACAACTCATACTTTTCAACAAAACATCAAAAAACAATCTCAGACCTCATTTTGAACTTAGACTTTTCATTGTTCATCTTAGTCCTCATTTTGAACCTATACTTTGCATTAATCATTTTAGTCCTTCGTCAACATTATCGTCTTAGTCCACATTTGACACTTTGGCTTTGACAACATCGTCATCTTGCATTAGTCATTTCCCTTAGACATACATCATTATCACTTTGCATTTAACAACATCATGACATCCACCACCTTGTCTTCCCTTCACCAACATATTGATAGGCTTGCTAGTAAAGTTGAATACCAATTACTCTGTAGAGGTCAATACCAACAAGCCTTAGACTTTAGGAGATAATTCCTCCAAACTGACAATCAATGTCCTTCGTACCAACAATCCATGAGTCCTAGTCCTCTGTCCATCTACCCTCACTACCAAAATTCACTTAATACCATTCATGACATTAGTCCACAACAAACATCCATTACTCACCCTTATCCTAACTTTGACAAGGGAAACCAACTGTCCACTAGTCCATTCCAAGTCTCCACGTCATATGCTAGTCCTTCACCTATCAATCCTGTCAACGTCTACATACCCTATCAACCATCTATCAACTCATGTCAAGTCCCCACATCATACCATATCAATCCAGTCCAAGTCTCCACATCCTATTTTAGTCAACCTTACACTAATCCAGTCCAAGACTCCATGGCATATCCGATCGAAGTCCCCATGTCACATCCTATACCGTCACATCCTAATCCAATCCAAGACTCCATGTCATATCCAGTCCAAGTCTCCACGTCATATCCTAGTCCTTCATATACTAGTCCAATGCAAGTACCCATGTCATATCCTAGTCCTTCACATACTAGTCCAGTCCAAGTCCCCACATCCTATCCTAGTCCGTCATTCATTAATCCTTTTCAAGTCACCCCCTCACAAGCCACATCTAGTTATGAAAATTCTATCATTGCTCAAATTCAAATCCCATTTAATAAACTTGAGGATACATGTCAAAATGAAAGCCCAAAGCATGACCTTATAATGTCACCCTTATGTCAAGGACAAGGTAGTCCATCCCATGACCATCTTAAAGTCCACATCCATGAAGTCCTTCACATACCCATGACATTCCAAAACACCTTTCGACAACGACTCTATTTCCGGGATCAGATCATCCACGCATAACCCCATCTTTGACCAGCATCCCATCATTGACCAAGAAGTCCAAATCCATGACAACCCCCGGTCAATTAAGACCCTAAAATACATTGGACCAGTAAAGTTCTAAAACTGTTCTTTGTCCCTGCATGTCTATTCACAGAATGTTGTTTCGCTTGCCCTCCAAGTCTATACTCTTGTGATGAGACACTTGCCTCCATGGGGACATGCATAGATCTATATTCTCTCTCGTAACAAGAATCTTCCACTAGGGACATGCTTTGCATATGATCAAGTTATAGCTAAAATCATTGGACTCTATGACACTAAACATAATGATGGGCTTCAACATTACCTTGAAGAACCACCAAATCACCTTAAAACCTCGACATGTCATGATCGCACTTCAAAGATATCGGCCGTGAATATGTCCAACATGACAGCTAAGACACTTTATCAACTAGGGTCATCTGGTCTTTGTCGAGTAGGCTTTCTTTGCGTATGAAAACATTACAAGTGACAATATCCACATACCTAATGATGGGTTAGCATCTTGCTTTCAAAAAATAACAACACCCCATCGCAAATAGAATCTATCAAAAGCATGCAATATCAAGGAAAAGGACTAGGCATACATGAGCAAGGCATTCTAGAACCAATACAGCTTCAAGCAAATTACAGACATCAAGGTCTTGGCTATTCGTTAGTTAGTAAATCAAACAATGCCAGCAATACCTCCTCGATACTAGGGGCAACTTTGTCAAATACAAACATCAAAATGGAGTCCATGAGAAATCCTTGTCATAAGATTGCTTCCAACACCCCTTCCACCCACACCATGAACCGTCATTCCATCATAAATAAACCTTCCCTTTGGAACCAACAAAAATAAAAGTCTTACAAGTCAAAAGATCAAAATCAAATGTCAAAGGACATTGAAACAAACAAAAGAACAAGTGGACAAATGAAATTAAAATGGATCCCAAAGAAAGATGGATCAAACAAAGACACCAAGTCAAATACAAAAGTCAATCACAATGTGGAGCCACAAGACAAGAGGACTCCCACATATAACACATGTCCACCTCCTTCAAAATGGTCATCAATCAAGGCATATAAAATTGTTGGTTCCAAACACCATCCCTCCAAAATCCGTCATCCACCATCCCAAGTTTGGAAAATAAAAATTCATTCATCCAAACGTCCAAACAATCTTTCCACATCTACCATCATTGGTCATAACCCTACATCTTGTCTAAAGTCTAATGATCCCATGTCACAAATCTGTCACATCTTGGCAGCAACTCTTTACCACAAGAACTCTCATGGCACTCTATCGCGATGTGCGTATTCTGATAAGGCCAACTCTACTATCAGAAAGGATCACCATGACACCAATCAGTTGTATATAAGCGCTATGATCCTAACAAGAAAACTTCTTCAGCAAGGTCATTATTGGCATATCATGGCACCAGTCTCTACATCGGAACCATCAGTGGATTTAGAATAGTTAGTGGTCATCTAAAGCATCCAGGCTATCCACAAAATCAGAAATACAAAAAACTTGAAAAATGTAAAACATCGTCACCCTGATGAAAACCTGGCAAACAAGCATCTTGGTGACACCAAAAAAATCAAAAATTCAAGAAAATAGTAAAGAGACAAAGTTCATCCAATGGTGAAAACCTGGCAAACAGGCGCCCTGGATAAGTACCATGATGAAAACCTGGCAAACAGGCGTCATGTGTAAAATAAATCATCTAAGTGGACTCTTACATTTGGGGGTAAGTCGTCTCATCTCCTAGGCCTTCCTCTTGGCATTGGCATCTGACCATTTAATCCATTTCATTCCCACCTATCTTGGTCTTGACATAAAACTGGCATACATAAATCATGTTTTGGGAAAACTTTTGACATGCCTATCCTTTGGTCATACATTATCCGTGAGATGTCAAGTCATTACCATCATAGTCTTATTGTCCTTGTATGACATAGTCCTTGAAAATCATATAACAATTCCATTAGTGTCATGTCTCTCATCTTTTACCAAGGCCACCCCTATCCTTTCATGCATGTCACCTATCTTGGCTTTCCCTTGTCAAACGGTCTAAGGTTAATCATCATCCCATCTAGTCCTAACCAAGTCATTCCAAATGCAACGAGTCTAATCCATAGAAGAAAATTATCCAAAATTTTACTTAACTGCGTTCCTGGCCCGACTGTAGACCTCGATACTTTCATCACATTATCATCGTCCTTATGTTGTTTTGGGATGTGTCCTTCCCACGTCAAACAACATTGCCATCACCTGTCAATTGGTATTCAGCTTGACTAGGGGCACAATCATGTTTTTCCTTGGATTCTCATGTGTAGGCATCAGTCATATGCATTTTTCACGATCCTCTTAAACATCAAAATCCAAAAAAAATCATAAAACGACAAAAAGACAAAAACATCACAAAATGTCCTAAAAAAAGACAAAAACATCATAAAATGTCCCGGCAGCACTCAAAAATACTATAAAATGTCCTGGAAGAAAACCTAAAAATCATAAAAATGCCTTTGAAGAAAACATAAAACATTCAAATTCCAATGTCAAAATCCTAAAAATGGGAGTCGCAAATCTAATCAGTCAGCCGGGCCCATGTCATTGTTGAACCACGTTGTTCTCGCGACATTACATAGGCGCCACTCGGGCCATGGAAATCCCCGAGATAGTCAGTCCTTTTAGGTTGGTCCAAATTAAATCATGGCATTTGTCACAATCATCACATTGGTCAAATAAGTCAGACATAGTCAAACTCGAACACAAGATAGTCATTTGAAACGTTAATGTCAAAATTGGTCAAAATTAGACAACACAGTCCAATCAATCATACAGTCAACATCAATCAACTTGCCAAAACATATTAGTCAAAACAATGTCAATCTCATCACTCTTTGGTCCTCTTCAAGATGTGTCCTTCTCAGATTTGGACCTCGTCAAAATGTCCTTTTCCTTTTTTTCAGATGATCCTTTCTTCGGACAATAGGCCCCGGCTAAACCGGCTTTCAACACCATCAACAAAAATCCTTTAAACTCTGGTCAAAATCACAACCGACAAGAAATCACCTTTTAAGTAAACAAATTAAATGTAATAAGAATTTTTCTGCCCATCTTTGCCTTGGTATTTTGTCTATTTTGCCCTATCTTTTTACTTTTTGGGTCATGCTACTAGCTACCCCAGGAGCGTCCCCATGAAGATTCTTAGAGGTAGATGACGCTTCCTCTCACCATTTATCTTTCTTTGATCCCACTGTGACTATTCTGTTTTATCTAAAGGAAATATTACATCCTGAGGGCGGAGTTAGACATTTATTTACCCAGACCACCGAAGTTGTCGATAAGTTCCTGGCACAAATCTTGAACTCATGCCTATCATGGTGAGCTGAGCAAACCATTTTAAAAGTCCATGGCTTTAACGCCCTAAATGACATTTAAGGATACTAAAATAGTTTCAAAGTCCATGGCACTTCAAGAAGGATTCGGCTCTAGGAACCACCACATCTCTCCTTTTTAGTCATGCTCATCTGCCCTATATAGGCATTGCATCCATATCATCATCCATATCTTTTGCACTAACATTTTTTTTGTCTCTTCATATTCTAGTCTTCTCATTAATTTTGAGAGTACACCCATGCTCTTGCAACCTGTCTATCCTTTTGAGGGGGCATACCGCTACCTCCCTCATCATTCTTTCTCATCCTATTTTGCACCCGGAGCATTATTTTTGATCTCTTATTTTCTTTGTCACAACGACAAATCCATTAGATTATGACAAAGAGGGGCAAAATGTAGGACACCTAAAAATGACCTAGGTCTGCAAGCTTCATTTTACCACTTTCGTCCTAGTATAATTAAGTCATATAATTATGTCATTGGTCCACATTCGACTATTGATTAAATAATTCATAATTATTTAATTAATTCATGCCATTTATTCTTCATGATTATTAAATAAATAAATTTTATTTATTTATTAAATATGTCATTAATTGTCTAAGTCTTCCTTTAATTAAATAAATTTCTTAACTTATTTAATCACCCTTCTTCAGTCATTTCTTCCTGATTATTAAATAAGTTTTTATTTATTTGTGTAATATGTCACTAATCCTCACAATTAAATGAATTGATTAATTTATTTAATTATTGATCATATCTGCTAAATTAAATAATTATCTTTAATTATTTAATTGTCAAAATTAATATTCCTCTTATTTTAAATAAATGAAATTATTTAAAATGTCATCACAATCTTAACTAACAGTCCATTTTGGTAAATAACTGAAAAGATTATTTATTTTGTCTCACAAAACTACATTTTGTTGATTTTAATTCAAATTGCGCTTCCAAAAATCAAATAAAGCAATGGTTCTGATTTTATCAAAATTGCTTTTCGTGTCATCTTTTATCCAATAAATCTCACAAAGCAAGCTATCTTTATCTTCTTAATTTTGAAAATATTTATTTTTGAAATTAATTATCTCATCTTTTCTCCACCACCGATCTAATTTTCTCATATAACATCTTGACCACTCATTTAAGGATTTTACCCTAACCCTGATCAGGGATTATCATATTGAATCTCATCCTTTGATTTTAGGTTTTTGTCAAGAGTCGATCTCGTCCATCCATTCAAAATTGTGTTTTCTATAAAATGACAATTTTGTTCATAATTTTGGGACCACTTCATTATTATAGGCATTATAGTCATTTATCATTGATAGTCATTCATTTATCATTGGAATAGGCATTTAGGCATAATTTTACTTAAATCCTTCAAAACTTGCATAGGACAATGGCATAGTCAAATTGCTCACACACTCGATCTGAGGGCATCAATCATACGCTGCAAGCTAGGAGGTGCTATGGAGGTGAATCAAGGAAGCTTCAACGAGGAATCTGGTATAATCATTCTTGTCTAGTTTTCATTGTGCTTCATATCTCTTTGGGTTTTATTATTGTGCTTTTAATTCATTGAATCTAACCTTAGAAATAACCCTTAGTTACAGGTAGCACCACCTACCGGTCTTTCAAAGAAAATACAAAAGAAAAAAATTGTTAGAGAAAATAATTTGAATGTGAATGTAGAAGAAGAAGAAGAAGACAAAGAAGAGGAAGAACCTTAGTTGGTCCACAAAAGGAAGAGTGAATCTTCACAAGGTGAAACTATTATCAAAAGAAAAAGACTTGATGTTATTGACACAGATAGTGAAGAGGAGATAGAGAAAGAGAAGAAATAATTTGTAATACACATGAGAGAGGAGAGAGAAAAAATCACCAAGAAGGAACATCTAGAAAAGAAGAAGGTAGAAACAAAGAATACTTTGGATGTCAAGAAGAAGAAAAATCAAACATCTCTGGAAAAACCTCGTAGTCTCGTAAAGGTAGAAGCACTTGTTAATGGAATGATATAGCACAACATTCTTGTAGAAATTGCAGCCTTGTATGGTGAAGTAAATGAGGTGGATAAGGCCACCCTTATTGAGGAAATTATTGAATTCATTATTATTTTTGAAGTTGATATGAAAAATATTGAGAATAAATTCCTATAGAGCTATGGAATGTCCTAGTGAAGATAAGACTAGAAGCAATTGAAGAAGAAGGAAATATAGAAGAATATTTGTTGGAGAAGGTTAGTGCTCCTCTTTCTAAGGAAAATATAGCCACATTGGCTAAATTGTATAACACTAAATTTAGAGTAAAGAAAAGAGTAACTACCATTATGGGTAGAGACAAGAATGAATTTGAGAAGCTACAGGAGGAGATAGTTGATAAAATTTCTAACATTGCATAGAAATATGGTATGATTTTAGAGAACATTGCTCCAAAAGTCATGACAGGAGAAGAAGTAGAGAACATTGATGCTCAATATGAGCATGTGACAAATGAAGATCACACTCAAGACAATGCCCCTCTAGAAGTGGAAGAATTAGGACATGAAGATGAAGAAGCAAAAAATAATTTCGAAGGAGATATAGTCACTAGAGAAGAAGCGGAAAAGGATACTTCTCCTCCTCTAGTACTTGAAGAAAATGTTGAGATTATGCAAAATAAACTAGATAATCCTCCTTCAGATAACCCTGACCAATCTATAGAGTAAGAAGTGAATAAAGATGTTGAAGAAGAAACTGGTGATACAAAATATAATGAGAAGGAGAGTGAAGATAAGAATGAGGATACCTCTAGAAATACAAGAATAGAAGAAGAGACACATGTAGACTTCAGAAACTTGACAAGGGAAAGGAAGTAAAAGAGAAAGTTGTGAAGACTACAAAGACTTCTGGTGAATCCTCTGGCTCCTCCAAAGATTCCTTGAAGAACCTATTGAGTATACAGATCAAGTTATAGACTATTGTTTCTTCACAATTGCTACAACTATCAATGCAACATGGAAATGTAGATCTAGACAATATTTCCCCATTCCAAAAGCTACAATTAGGAGATGTATTCCATGCATTTTCTTGGAAGGAT
Source organism: Sequoia sempervirens (assembly GCA_007258455.2). NCBI lineage: Eukaryota > Viridiplantae > Streptophyta > Pinopsida > Cupressales > Cupressaceae > Sequoia > Sequoia sempervirens. Next base: position 18,467 of record VDFB02079528.1, on the reverse strand, counting down.
ATTATTGAGATGCATTAGAAGAGTGGAGAGATGATGGAGGAAGCAATGAAGGCATTCTAAAAGGCCATACCCATTGCAAACATAGACACATCACTCTCTGGTATGGAAAATTTAAAGATTTTAATTGATTCTTTTAAGGAATATGCCTTTGATCTTAGAGGTAAAGTGGAGAAAGAAGTAGAAAAGAAAATGAATGATAGAAAGATGTTGGATATCATAGAGAAGTGTGCTCTTGCACACAAAAAAAAATCAAAGAATTTGAAGGATGCACATATATGTGTGGATGAGGCTAAGGATCTTTTTCAATATTGCATGAAGTGGCCCAGTGTCACATAGAGCATCAAAAATGATATGGACTCCATTGAGTCTCAGATAAATAAAGCCTCTAGTGCTTATGATCTAGAACTTGATTTAGTTGGAAATACAAGGAGTGTAATTGAGCATATGCATAGGAAGTTCTTTCAACTGTAAGCACAAAGGGAAATTTTAATTTTGTAGTTTGAAGAGATAAGGGACTTAGTGAATGAAAATTTTGTATTAGTCTCCAATGCCCTTTTGAGTTCTACTAAAGCTACATGAATGAATCTAGTAACTAGCACTCTGAAAGAGGGAGAAGAGATCTTGATGGAATTTGAAACACAATGTAGATTACTTGGGCCTACAATGAAGAAATGGAAGGAAAAAAAGCATGGAATACCCATCCACATAAGTTACAAGAGTCAACTTCCTTTGGTCAACACATTTCATATTCTTTATGCATTTCAGTTTTCAGTTTCAAGATTCTTTGTATATATGCAGAGTATATAGAGTAGTGTCCAATACAAAAAAAAATTGTTTTTCTCTAGTATATAACTCAGGGGGAGTCAATTCAATCTTTTTACTTTGTACATATGGATATATTACTCAAGGGGAGATCTGGTATAAGTCAGAACAACTATTATATGTGCCTTTTTCCCTTGATGTCAAAGGGGGAGAATGTTTTGAAGATATTTTCCCATGTTTCCATCAATGAAAAAGGGGGAGATTCTTGAAGAATTTCATTGATGATATTTTTGGAAACACGAGCATGAGGGATAAGCACAAAGGTGTATAACGATATGTTGCAGTGTTGTCATTGATGTAAACATTGTATCTTGATGTGGAGATCATGGTTCAGATCATTGCAAATCATTTTGATTGGTTCTAATAGGTTTTGGAGTGTTTATGGAAGATATTTTTGCAAGATGGTTTGATCTAGTAAAGTTGGTTGTGATGGAGAATTGACTAAGTGTCAACTATGTTAATTTTATGCAATAGAGCATCTAGTTTTGTGGTCCACACTGGTCCACAAATGAACATTTCTCTCTTGTGGTTCTAGTATTATTTTGTTGGTTGTTAGAAGTATCTGATTCTATAATTTCATCATGTTTTGGCTTTTGGTTTGAGAGATTATGTAACAGAAATTTGGCCTGGTAGATTACAGTCATTTCCTGTATAGTGCATTTGAGTGGGAGAGTTCACACTTCTCTGCAGATGATTTTTTTGCTTTGTGGTATTAAGGAGATATTGAAAAAATTTAGTAGAGTATGAATTCTAGTTGTCATGATGCTTCGAGGTTTGTGTGTTTGAATGTGGATACACAATCAAAGAATTTTTGGTATTAGGTCTTTTGTAGTACTGACCTAATAATTTTTAAGGTATTCAAAGGTTAAATAAGTATTGTGTTCTTATGTGTGGTCTATTATAGGTCCATTCCAACCTATTTCAATTTATTTTGAGATTTAAATCTTGGAGTGAAGTGTGTGTGTGGAAGAACTTAAGCCAAAAATTTATATTTTGAATGTTACATCTAATTAGGAAGACCTAATTGATGTTATGCTTGAAGTGAATATATATGCTAGATTATTTTCAGTGTTTTGATGATGGTGATGAATGAGAGACATGTAAGTGATGCTAATATTATCAAAGTAGTGAAAATTTGATTTGTGAATGTTGAGTTGAAGATTAGAGTGATGTGAATGTAGAGGAAAGAAAAGTGTTAGATCAAAATCAAATGAAGTGTTTAAATTCAGTTTATGAGCTCAATTGGATTTATATTTCATATTAAAGATACAATTGTAACAGTTCAATCTAGGTTCTGAGCCACATAATATATTCTATATTTTCCTCTCTATGGACAGTGAGTCCACCTATAGTGAGCACTTCTGTAAATATATTATAATCAGTTATAATATATTGTGAGCTAATCCTCATTGTGGTTTTTCCTATTTTTTGTTTTTCACATAAAAATTTGGGTGTTCATGTGTTATGTGATTTTGTTGATGTTTCATGTTTTCTCTCTTCATATGAGTTGAATGAGCTATGTGGTTTGGATTTTAAATGTTTGAATGGTTTAAAGGAATATTGATTCACCCCCCCTCTCAGTATTTTGGGTGTTCAATAGTTTTTTCTAGGAGGTACAAGACAAATTTTGAAAAATTGTGTTATATGCCCAAAGTTGTGTTTATAACATATGATATTATAATTCAATGAAGGGTAATATGAAGTGTAGTTCCCACTTGAGAACCCAAAATCATTCATTGCACAAACTCTACAATCCACTACTTTATGACCAAAATTATTACATGAATAACAATAACCAAATAAATAGTGATTGAACCTGGTCATGGGTGTCTGTATTGAAGGGAATGATCCTCTATAGTTACCCTTATTATCCTTGTGAAGGAGATTACCTTTTTCCTTCTTGGTGCTCTCACTATTTCCTCTTCTGATAACATCAGCATAATTCTTTTCTTCATTTAATTTCTTTGATGATTGAATTGTTTTAGAACTTTTTCCTTCTTCATATCCAATACCACTCCTATTGAACATAGGATTTTGAGATTTGATTGTGTCATCCAAGATTTTTGAACTCTTCTCATTCTTTAAGTTTTTATTTAATTGAGCCATTTTTCCTCTCCAATTCCTTTCTTATTAAAACAATCTTGAATTTGAGCTTCTCACAATTGTATTCCTTCATCTTCAATTGGTTTCTCATCTCCTCTTCAATCCTTTTTTCTTCTTCTACTTAAAATTCTAGATAACGATTATATTTTCTCATTCTTCAATCCTTTGTGTTAATTTTTCTTTGGTTTCATTGTCCTCTTGAATTTGTAATCCTTGTTTAAAATTTATTTTCTTAAGCTTCTCAATATCACTATAGGTATAATGGAGTCCATCCTCAAGATCCACATCTCCTTTATCTTTGCTACACTCTTCTTCTAACTCTATTTCTTCTTTCTTTTTTTCTTTATCACCCTTTGCTTCTAGTGCCATGAAGATTATTTATTCTCTATCATTGTTATAAATTTCTTCATCACTTTCTTTTGATGAGCTAATATCTTTCTTGGAATAGAGACTCTTATACTTTTGGAAATCCTTCTTCTTCTCATATTGACCTTGTTTGTAACCCTTCTTCTATTATTGATATCTCCTTCCTTTCTTCATGGTGCAATCCTCTGCATCATCCCTTCTTTCACTCTTACCCTACAAACACTTAGAAGAAAAATGACCTGTTCTACCACAATTAAAACATTTAAATGGTAACTTACCTTGGTACTTCTCAAATATTTTCTTTATATTTCTCTTCAAGTGGGCTTCTTCTTCATATGTTTCATTTTTTGAGCTATCACTTGATTCATATAATTTACTTTCCCTTCTTTGACACTTTGAATTTTTCCTCCCTTTTATATGGCTTGTCTTCAATCCTCATTTCATAGGTAGTAAGAATCCCATGAAACTTGTCCTTTGATAATTTTTCTAGATCTCTCATTTCTTCAATTGTCAAAACTTTGGAATCAAATATTAGAGGTAAAGACCTTAGTACCTTTTGCACAATCATGGCTTCTTCAATTGGTTTTTCAAGACCTTTTATTGTGTTCACAATCTCATGAACACAAAGAAAATAAGAGGCTATGTTTTCTTCTTTCATCTTAAGCTTTTGAATTGTCTCCTATGAGTTTGAAGTTTTTCCTTCTTTACTTTATTATATCCTTCATAGATATTGTTCAACTTATCACACATGTCCTTAGTTGATTTACAATGCATAACTTTTGTAAACTTGGATTTTGATAATCCATATAAAATTTCATTCTTGTCTTTTACATTGTTATCACTTTCTCTCTTTATTCCTTAGTCCATTTAGGGAGTCACAAGGGCTATATAGCCATTTTCCACCAATTTCCAAATATCAAACCCTTGGGTATTCAAATAGATTTGCATCCTTATGCTCCGAAATGCATATTTTGTTCCATCAAAAAATGGTTCTTTATTTGATGAGAATCCATATCCTTCTTTCCTAACCATATGTGGTCTTTTAGATCTTCCTTCTAGTGGTTAGACTATCTTTGAAGGAACCGACTCCAATACCAATTGAAGAGCACTTAGTTATACTGAGAGGGGGGTAAATTAATATAAAAATAATCTTTTACTTTTCAAAACTTAATCAGCCATAGCAATAGCACTTTAAAACTTAATCATCCACATAAATAACACATATGCAAAATATAGAAATTAAGAACACAATATGAACACACAATTTATGTGGAAACACTTGTGGGAGAAAACCATAGTAAAATATTTCTTATATAAAACTTCTCTTAAAATCTTTGTAGGCACTAACCCATTGAAGACACCAATCCCCACTACTAAGCACCAACCCATCAAGAGATACCAATATCTTCTAATGAGAGGAACCAACCTCTTGGTCTCCTCAATTAGGAGAAACCAACCTCCAAATGAATATTGTTTTTTCCTTCTTGAGTCTCGATGCTTCAATATGCTTCAAAAATGTGCCTTAATACCTTCACAAAAATATGCTATAAAATTTGTCTTAAGGTCTACTCTAATCTCACTTACAAACCTAATCACAACTTCACATATATTTTTTCCTTAATGTATATTGTATTAAACTCATATTTTCTCATAAAAAACTCATAAATATGATAAAAAAAAACCTCCATAAATCTGATCATAAACTCTTAATTAAATTTTCTCATGATATTTAAATAAACTTACACACATATCTCATATATATTTGCATATGTTCTTCAATAAGAATGAAAAATATTCTTCATACATTTTTCCCTTTGGTCTACTTTAAATCTACTCAATTTTCAAATAATATGCAATGCTTACTTCTCACACCTCTTCTTTACCTTGTTTTATACCCTATCAAACATGCCCCTTTTCCCAAAGGAGGTGACTCTCCCAAGAGGGGTGACCTTTCCAAGAGGAGTCGACCCTTGCAAAAATATATTTTATTATTTTTATTTTTAAATTTAAATCCCTAACATGGGGCACTCCAATAAGGGGGCTATTCCCTTCATAAAAAATAATTTTTTATTTTTTTTTGTCACCACGTGAGGTTGCTAGGAGTCTAAGGGTCGACCCTTAGAAATAGATAAAATTAAATTTTAATTTTCCTTTGTGAGGTTGACGACTTCATAGAGGGATACTCATAAACATATTCAAATAATCTTGATTTTTATATGAAGATTCACTTGCTTCCTCAACGATCTTTCTTGACCTTTGAGTTCCTTTGACATCAATGACAACAATATCCAATTTGTTATCCTTGCATTCTTCAGCATCAATGACAAAACTATATTTTCCTCTTTGACATCAATGACAATATCTCTAATAGTCTTTCCCTAGAAGCAAACCCTATTTTATGATAAAATTGTATTATGGTTATGAATTGTGATTTATTCTAAAAGTCTAATAGTTTTTTAGTTGCCTCCAAACCTCTGGTTGGTGACACTCCTATGAGAATATTTCTCTACAAATATATTCTAATCTTCGTGATTTATAAATAATATATTGGGCATATTTTGGAGTGTGGGGTTTCTCTCTCCTAATATTTTTCCCTAGGTAAATCACTATGTTGTGGTATGTATTATATTTATTTCTATTTCTATTTAATTTATATAATTACATTACAAAGATCTAAAAAATTTGCATTACCCTCCTCTCAAGATTAGTGTAGGAATTTGTTCCACTACCTTAACTTCTTATAGATTGCACCTTTTGTGTTTTTTTTGGTTTTAAAATTTAGAACATTGTCCTTTAGAAATGATTAGTCCTTTTTTTCATTTTAATAATTAAATCAAGCTTTAAATTGGTTCCAAAACCTCTTTGGATATGCAACATACATATCCCATTTCCTTTCTCCCATCTCCCTTTGCTAACATCACCTGTTGACACGTGATATGAATTTATAATTTGATCAATCCTTTAGATAGGTTTTGAAACCCCCCAAACACTTGACACACATATCACCACTTGTCATCCATTATCACACCAATTTCCTATCCCAATTGGCACTTTTTCGGTAGTTGAAAACAACTAAAAACTCATTGGAATACACACTCCTTATTTCTTAAATAGTCATCACTTGGACAAGGTTTACAAACTAATACCAACTACTAATGACCAATTGTTGCTTGTCTATGAAAGATATAATGGCCTCCACAAACAAAATTATACCCCAACACTAGGTTAAAAACCTATATTACTTTACCAACAAAGGCTCAACATCTAAACATAGTTTTTAAAATCTTGTCAAGATCTAATAGAGGTTCAAGAGCCAAGCCAATGAGTTGAAAAACAATTATTTTGACTAACTGGTCAAAGCTTAGAGAACAAGTCAAGCTCTGACAAGGTTCTAACACCTTTTTGGGAGTCAACAATAGTTCTAAAACCAAAGGAAAATTTTAATAAACATTAGGCATATAATAAACAAATGAGCAAGGTGATGTATACAAACCAGACCATGTTCAAAACCTCAAGTTGAGAGCCAAAAAAGGTAAAAAGTATGCAATAGCTAAAAAACACACAAAAACCACCATACACTAAGAATTTGTGTATGAATATAAGACCTCCTTAACACCAAAGACATAACAAGGAGAACTTAGCAGAAAAGTTAAAAATGGGCCAAGACATGGATGGATTTTATAATTTTTCTAGAGGGGTCCCTGTTGGTTTTTTTTTAGAACCAAACTTGATCTTACCATTTACCTATAATTTTCCAAAATCCAATGATAAGTAAAGGCAAGGGTTGGCCAACAAACAGGTACTAGCTCGCTAGTCTAAACCTCTACTCTTTGATCTCTATGAAACCCAGGAGGGTGATCCCGACAATGTCTGCATAATACTCTCATGCCATTTTATCACAAAAATTGGAAATAAATAGATACATCCTTATCAGATGCAAATAGAAAAAATTCCTAAAGGATTTGGCAGACCCTTTAATGAATTGTACCTACAGCTAGGAATGAGTAGTACCTCAAACCACTATACTACAACTACATGTTTTTTAGAAATTGTTGTAAATATTTATGTTCTTTTTCAGGTAGAGGCAGCTCACTAAAATCAAAGGTGACCAAACAAATGGACCAATGCCTTATTTGAGGGCAACAAATTCACATATGCAAAAAATAGTAATACATTAGAAAATAGAAACAAGTATTGGTAGACTATTTTATATTACTTTGTAACACACAAAGTTCTCGATATGTCCAAAATTAGAAAACTTCTTAAAAATACTTGAATTCCACTTACAAATCTATGATCTCATTTAAGAACTCATTTATCTCTTTGAACTAAAGCAAAAGATAAAATCACACATTCAATAAAAATGACTGAAGATGAATAAATGAACCTTAATTCCTTTATTCATAATTCAAAAGCTAAAATTATAGAGAGAAACTAATCCAAGAACTTTCAATTATCATTCATATATCTTTGCTAGTGTAAAAAAATTAAGCCTATCACAGATCTGAATACATTCCTAAAACTTAACACTAATCTATCTCTTTGTTCCTAAAATTATCAAAGTTACTCATACATCAGCTCAAAAATTTCTTCACCATCAAAATACCTTTGTAATTGGCCTTGAAATCCCATTTATAGAAACATGAGAGCAACAAGCGTCAGGCCAAATTATAGTCAAAATCACATTTTCATTTGACATACATTTTAATTTTAATTAAAAAATTCCCCAGATGGTTATATTTGCACATTGCAAAGTCGGGGGGAAACATATAAGACAATTTATTTTCATTAGTTGAAGAAGATATGCTAGCCTTCCAAAAGGCACCTTTCACTTGTTGCAACAACATTATAATATATTCCTCACAAGACAAAATATTAATCATGTGCACGCTTAGTCAGCAAAACTCAAAAGCATGAAAAGCAATAGAAAGAAAGAAAATTGACTCATCCAGTTCAACATTTATGCCATCAACCTTCCTGATAGGGAGAGAACAATATTTTGTAGTACTTCAACAAAACCCTAATCTGTACTATTTCCAGGCTATGCATTGTTTCTCTCCTGTCCATTATTCACCATGTCCATCATCATCTTCATAACATACAAGCTTACTCAGTAAAAATTTCCAACCAAGTGTTGTATTCATCTTCATTGGGTCATTTTGCATCTAATAAACTTTGTACCTTTTGCACTATGTTCATTATACCTTGTATCAATTAAGGCTCTGGCCTCTTTGACAAAAATTTCAATTCTCATTTCAATCCCAACTATAATATCAATATTAGGATTCAGCGAGGTATAATCAAATACCTTTCATATCATTTTAGCTTGTATAAGTAGATCTCCCACTCATTCCTCCATGTATCAAACTCATTTAACTCACCTTTGTAATTCAATATTACAGGCATACCATACTCCTCCATTTCACAGAATATTTTCAAATTGTTCTAGAGTTGCATTCCCAGCTTTCCATAAAAAGCTATTATTTCATTTACCAGGTCCATAGCTTGTAATATTTCAAGGACATTTGTAGGAGCTTCAGGATCTTATCGCATTTTAGGCATCATTTATTTTAAAGCCCCTACCCTAGTGCTCCATTTTCTCCATTCATTCTGGAAAGCTTCATGAACCTATAAATATTTTATGTTTGCTTCATGGATGTTCCTATAGGTAGCCCACACATCATCAGCTCTATTTACTAGCTTTGTTACCCTATGTTGCAACACATGCTCAAAAATGTCATTTTCTACCTTAACAGTTTCAATTTTGGCCTTCTTAATATTTTCCTTCTCGATCTTTAACTGATTATTCAAATCATTAGTTCTTAAGGCCAAGGTTTCCTTGTCTTGTGTAGAAAAATATAAAGAAGAAGAGGATGGAAAATACAATTTCCTTACGGACTGGCTAGCCTAAACAGTGGCTATCATCTTATTTATTTCATCCAAAGCCTTATTGTACTCCTTCAACAAGGAATCATATTTCATTTGAGAAATTTTTGTTGTATCTACACCAAGCATTTCAACATGAATAGTTAACTTAGCTACTTGGATAGGAGTCATATCTATAGCTCTCTTCACTACCACAGAACCAATGACCTCCTCAATAGGCCTAGTGACCTCATGCTTCCCAATATTGGGTGTCATGGACCAAATTGCAAGAGTATGCAACTTTGGACTATAACCAAATCTAAACACCTTGTCTTCAAAATGCTCCTCATATATAGACACATGAGGGTATCTTCTTATTGCATAAAGTGCACTAGCTGAGGTGATGATGCACCCTAGTAATAACATCATTCGACTTTCTATGAAAATATCCCTAGCCTTGATGGGAATGATAGCTTCAATCTCAGCCATAATAATTTCTTCCTCTACATTTTCGACTTCTTGTTGAGAAGGATCAGCATTAGCCCTTTCTCGTTCAAGTCTCCTTTATTTCTTTACTTTTATGTTGAACCAAAAATTCTTTAAATTCCTTAGATTGCACAAATGCATCATCTGCAAGAAACTCATTACACTCCTTGATCCTAGGATCATCATTAGTCTTTTCATCATAATTCCATTGGACAATTCTATCTTAGGGAATTTATGAATCCAAAGCATCATCAATATTAGGGAGAGGGAATTTCTTCTCCGCCTCTTCATTATCCAGAAAATGCTCTACCATTTTCTCCTCCTCAATTATTTGAACCTCTTCTCCTTGTCCATCTATAGGCTACTCTGGAATGTCCATAGCCTAAAGTTGTTGCTTTAAAAGAGATTTTTCTCTCTTAGTATCCTCCTTTACTTTTTCCTTGAAGTCACCATTTTGATAATCCTTTATCTTTACAAAATCTCTTTCAAAAGTATTATCTATTACATCAAAGGGACTCACATAAAAGGAATTTATCTTCATAATACTCTCCTCAATTTCACATATGGTTGTCCATTCCTTTTTTCTAGATATAATAGCCTCATCACTAGTCAATTTTCTCAACACATCATTTGTGTACAAGAAATGGTGGGGGAACCTAGATAAATTATTCTCTCTTCTCTTTGCATGAACAAAACCTTCTAGGTAAAAACTCATAATCTCATCAATAGGTAAACTAAGGTTATTCAAAATGATTTAAAATTTTCATATGCCTTAACGTTAGTAGCTATAAAGTAAGCAGAGGAACATTGGGGCACTAGCACAATACCTTGCCGAGGTTTTCTAAACAATTCTAGGTCCATAAAATCAATTTTCCACATCAACTCCATAAATACCAATTGGTCAGAGACATATAAGGGCAAGCAATGTGGTGCCACCTTGGCTCCATAAGCCCTAATCAGAGTATATTCTGAGTGCAGAAACCAATCTATCCAATTATGCGGATAAGTTGATCCTGCTACATCCTTTGGGTGCATGATATTTATGATTAATCTTGAAAGCCTATGAATGGGTGCCACACCCAGACTCTTCATAATACCAAACCTGATAACATTAAAAAACACCAAATAGTTGAAATTGGAACAATCCTAATCCAAAATATATGTCCACATTTGAACTGGTAAAATGTTGTTCTCATTGTCCTTCTACCTTAATCTCAGCTTCCTTCTCCATTTCTATTGACCCTCAAATAGAATGATATGCATCAATAGAGAATAATGTAGAAAATATAGGAGGAGAACTTCCTTCTTTAGATTGATAAAATCCTTATGCATTTGTTTTGCAACATAAGTAGCATAATCAAAACCATTGTTTCGATTTTGACCCTGTATATCTGTTCCCATCACCAACAGGTCAATGGCTATCCTATCATCAAAATTACGAGCCAGAACCTGATTCAAGCAATAATATGTGTTCTTGAAATAATCATAAAAAAAATTCACACTCAAAGGGCTCTATATCCTTAGGTCCAAACCTTTCCTTGCTCTTTCTATGCCTTATGAGCAATCTACTTCTAAATGCAAATCTGTTATGCTCATACTCATTATATAGGTCTACACGTTTGATGTTTACTATATAATTTGGATTCAACCCAAATACCTCCACAATCTTATCCCTTGTTATCTTGAGGACTAGAGTGCCATTTTCACTCTTGATCTTCTTGTATGTGCGATCATAATGCTTAGTAGATTCCATCATCGCATCCACCTCCACAAACACATTAGGTACCACTAGCTTCCCAAGGTTAAGGCCCCATAGGTAACAGGCTGGCCTCATAGAATACCTTCTGTTAAAAGCATACAAAAATAGCTGCAATCCACTCTAAGGTTGCGTTAATTCTCCAATGTCACCAACATTGTCGATTAATCTACTTGTCACAGCAACTTGCCCGATAGGTCTCTTACCATTTCATGACCCACCCTCATTTATGTTTCTAGAGGCACCTCCATGAATCTTCCTTTATTTTTGTTTTCACTCCTTGACCTTGTGGATGCCACAGGAGTATCTAGTGTAGGGTTAGATTCTTCAAGCCTAATGCTAGACTCGCTAGGTTTTGGTTCGCTCATTTTTGTGATGTGACAAGACTAGGGTTTACATATTTTATTAATCAAAGAAACCTACCTAGTTTAAAATTCCAATACACAATTTATAGAAAAAAACACTCCCAAACCTTATACAATGCTTATCACCCTTATTTAAGGATTCTCAATGAGTAAAGCCTAAGAAAAATAATATTTCAAACTCCCTACTAATTTTTAGACTAGCATAATTCAATATACTTAACAAGAAGAGATATAACAATTTTCTTACCCGGACGAGAATTTGATGTTAATTTTTTTTCTAATCATTTGTTGGAGCACCTCACACCAGTTCCTCACACTCTAGTTGTCTTCTTCACTCCCGAGCAACTCAAAATGTGTAGAAAACAAGCCAACTACCTTCCTTATGGTTGGGAAATGGAGTGTAACACCATTAATGGTTGATGGAAAGCTCACATGACTGAACTAACACTTAGCCATTCATGTTTAACCCTGGCCATTGATCATCTCACTTTAAAACCATATCGGTGGCTCTTCTTTCACCTCGATACTTTCTCCTTTTCTTTAAACAATGTCTTGAGAATTTTTCCATGTTTCCTCTTATCTAGATGCCACCACTCATCATTGATACACTCCATCCTCCACAAGTCTTATGAACTATGTGAGTATCCATACAATGAGATCTCAACCATTGGATTAAGGCCCATATTTGATCACATTCATTTCCCTTCACGTATTGTTGATTTACATTTCAAATTCCTGATCACATCAATGATGGGAGAGAAAGGAAATGAAATAAGATCAAGACATATGCATTTTCCTGGAAATCAAATGCACAAGAAACATCGCTCACAAAAGTAATTCAAATTATCAATGGCAAGTTGGAACAAATAATTGCATCACTCATCACTATTTTTAGGCTTGAATATTACAATGAATCCACGATGAGTGATGGAAGAAAATGCAAAGAGCTCAAAGGGTCATTGCGCATTGCCAATTTGCAACAAAAAACTCACAAGCGATTAGCAATAAAGAAGAAGCCAACGATAATGAAAGGAACACATGTATCATGCATCGCTAATGCAAAACTTAAAATCCATAACCTATCCATGATACATGAAATAGGATAAATATTGATCATCGCACATCACTAATGTAAGTCATGTATTCACAAAGCTATCCATGATGAGCGATGAGAAAAAGCAATAGACAAGACTTAAGTGGGACAATTTTGCACATGCTCATAAGCTATTTTGAGAAAGGGGACTGCCTAGGATGATGTAAATAAGGCCTTAAAAGACTTTAAACCATTTTTTTCAAAGAATTTAAAGGCCAAACAAGTTTGATCAATCAACCTTATAAAATAAAAGTATTTCTCGCCTAGGCACAAGGAGTCGGTAACTTCACGGGCTTCAATGACTCAATTCATTTTAACATGACCAAGAATGTGCTACATCAGGTCAACCAAGGAATAGACTACAAGACCACATGTTAAGGTATGAAGGAAAATATTCAAATTAATATAGTACCTCATACAAAACCCTAAGCCGTAGTCTTATCCAATCAAACTAACACTTAAGAAAATGCTTTCTCCTAGACCAATGGAACATGAATTTTTTTATGAGGGTTCCATTAGTGGCTCTAACTAGGGAAGCATGCCTCTTTTAGGCATGGAAAGAATTTAGATCTCATGGTGAAGAAAGCCAAACACAGGGACACCAAAACCAAGGACCTTCCCAGACAAGGCAAGAGATCCAAACCAAAGAAAACACACCTATATAATATTTACTGGACTATACAATGTACATGGAATAGAACATATTTCAAGAGAAATATGGCTTCAAGAATTTTCCATGTATTTGCAGCTCAAGAATCTCACCTATTAGCTCTTGTATGAAATATGAATCATCACCATGAGTGTTGTTGATCAAATAAGGGCCAAGCCATAATCTTTTAACTTTCCATGTTTTCCCTTATCTTCAGATCTTGCATTCCACATTAATACCAAGTTTCCTACTTGAAAATTTTCTTGAGGATTCTTCCTTGTCATGCAAGTTCTTGACTTGCAACTATAACTTGGAACTTATTTTCTAAGTATTCCTCCTTGTTTCCCCTACTTCCATTAGTGCATCAATACGATGTTGTATTGTGCTACATATGTCCTCATCATATTCCTAGACAAACTTATACATCTGCATGAGGTTTTTTTGTGGTAGTCTAGCTGCTATGCCATATACTAGATCAAAAGGTGCATAGCTAGTTGCCTTATTAACATTCAACCAGTCTTCCCACAAGGCTAACTTTAACTTTGAATCCCAAGCTCTTTTATTCTTCTCAAGAATCTTTTTACTGATCTTCATCAAGCTCTTATTGCTTGATTTCGCTTGACCATTTCCCTTTGGGTGATACAGTGAAGAGTATAACATCTAGATTCCATGTTCCAAGCAAAATTCTATAAATTCATCAAATTTGAAGCACATTGCATTATCCGAAACAATTTTCTTAGGTACTCCAAATCTGGTCAATATATTGTCTGTCAAGAAATCTATGACTACTTTACTCATTGCCCTTTTTATTGGGATGGCTTCCACCCACTTTGTAAAGTAGTATGTGGCAACAAAAATTAGTGAATACCCCCACTATAATTTTTAGCTATTTCTCCAATGAAGTCAATACCCCATTGTTGAAAGGGTGTCTACATAGTAACTGGTCTAAGAGGTAAGTTACCTAAAAATTTTAGTTTCCTAGAGAACCTTTGGCATGTATCACATGTTCTTACCTGTTTGTATGCATCCTTAAAAATAGTATGCTACTAGAATCTAGCCCTCAATACTTTGTGGGTAGTATTTTTATCCATATAATGTCCACCACACTATGCATTTCTTTTAACAATTCAAAGGCTTTAGTCTCATCAACACATTTCAACAATACACCCTCCAAGTTTCACCGCCATAACTCACTTCTTATGATCACATATTTAATGTCTTATAACTTAAAAGTTCTTTTCTCATTTTTTGTCAATCCCTCAGGGGACTACATTCTTTGTAAGTAATAAATGATATCTTTGTACCAATCACAACATTCCATATCACAGATGAGTGATCTTTTGGAATCATCTTCCATATTTATCAAATTTGCATCCAGGTTGACTTCAGCCATTAACTTAGCCAATCCCTAACCTCTCACCAATTTTGTCATCTGGATGTCAATATTAAATTCCTAAATTTTGTTTATCCACCTGCATCTTCTATTTGTGACTTCTTGTTGGGTAAAGATGTCCTTTACAACTATAGTTGGGACATAAGCAATGACTATGGCTCCAACTAAATAAGTCCTAAAGTTCTTTACAGCCTTAACAAGTACATATGATTGCTTCTCCATTAAATCATATTTTAACTCTGTATCTTGAATTGATTTTCTAAAAAAGCAATTGGTTGTTCAAAACCTTCTTCATTCTTTTGTAACAAAAAATAGCAATAGTATGAAAAGATGCAAACGAAAAGATTTGTAATAGCCTGGAAAATTCAAATGTCCTTAAAATTGGGGCCTCCTTGATTTCTTGTTCTATACTCTTGAACACCTGGCTAGACTCCTCATTCCAAACTACCTTTTCTCCCTTCTTCAAGGTGATCGCACAATATGGGTTTACAATTTTTGGGAGATCCTTATTTTTGCTAAAATCATATATTTTTAGAAATATAATGATTTAAGCCTTGAAAAGTTCCATTTAAAGGATTCCAATTGAAGAGGGTTTGATCAAACCACTTTAGATCAAACCCCCTTGGATAGAACCTCGTTAGTTTTAAACCATACCTATAATAGAGTCTCCTTTACACCTATCAAAATGCTGATAAAAAATCACTTTTGATTTACCTTTTTTCAGGATCAAATGAATTCGTTTAAATTTTATTTTTATAAGGATGTAGTCCTTATTATAAGCTTCCCAAAAACTATAATTTTAAATAAATTTAATTTGATTATTATATTTATTTTTTATTTCTTGTGAATGTAGGTTTTTCAACAAAAATCAAGCTCTTTATTCTACACATGTAGAAAAATAGCATATTATAAAAAAAAATGAAAAATATCAGTACACTAGATATTGATGTCATTGATCCAACAAAAAATAATAATTGAATTTTGATACATACAAAAAAAAATTATGTTTTATCCAATAAGTCATGTCTAAATTGTAACTGGTTGACTTTGAAACTTAATTAAGAAAATAATATTCAATGAAATGCTATGAAACCAATTCCATGCACTAGATATCATAGTTACAAATATAAATTGAAAAAAATAGATTTTTATCCTTCATAGAAAAAAAGTTATGTGTTAGCTAGTAACATCACTCTTTAAAAATGGTGTTTATTGTTAAAAACTAGTTTTTGAAGGAGATGGAAAAACAAGTGAAATTTTATTCCAAAAATTTTCAAAAAATATATATTTAGAATCTACAAAAAAAATGTTACAAATCACTAGTTTGCATCATCTTCAAATTCCTCACAATTTAGGTACTATAGGTTCCTGAATGTGAAGATTTAGTTAAAAAAATTAGTTCAATGTCCAATTTGGCCAAAAATTATAAACCAATATTGTGGGATCACCCTTCAACATCTTGGAGATAGGTCTTGTAATCTCTGCAAAATTAGTTACAAATCTCCTCAAGAAGGTGATCTGACCAAAGAATGATTGAATTCCTTTTACATTATTTGGTTGGGTAATCTTGTCTATGGTTGTACCCTTTCAGGGTCAATCCTCACTCCCTCTTTGGACACAATATGCCCGAGCAATTTTCCTTTAGTAACCCCAAAGGAACATTTTTTTGCATTCAGTGAGATCCCATATTCCAAGGCCCTGATAAAAATATTCCCTCAGTGCATGTGGTTATCTTCTTTCTTGGAGTAAGTTGTCAAGTCATCTTGGTATATCCCCATGAACAAGTCAATAAAATCAAGAAAGTCTACATCCATGGCCATTTGGAAAGTGGAACTAGACTTAGTTAAGCCAAATAGAATCCTGACATACACATAGGTGCCCCACAGAGTTGTGAATGCAATCTTGTATTGCTCAAACTCCTTCAATTTCACTTGGTTGTATCCTGAAAAGTCATCCATCATTGATAATAGTGCATAGCTAGTCACTTTTTGCAACATGGCTTCCATGTTTAGCAGTAGATAGTTATTCTTTAATGATGATATGTTCAGATTTTTAAAATCCACACATAACCTTATATCACCATTTTTCTTTCCTACTAGCACTAAATTAGACACCCACGAAGAATGCCTAATAGGCTTTATGATACCAGTATCCCTTAGCTTTACCAATTCCTCTTGCATTTTTTGAGCTAAGGTTGGATTAATGGGTCTCTACTTTTTCCTGAAAGGCTTGGCATCTTCTTTCAGAGGGATCTCATGTTGGAATAGTTCCTCTCTATATGCTTTTAGGTCATCATATGACCAAGCAAAGAATTATCTAAATTTTCTCAATAAGGAAATCAGCATGGCATTGATCTTAGGCTTCAACTTCTTTCCTACATATACCTTTTTAGGGGAATTTTCAATCCCCAAATTCACTTTTTCCAGGTCCTATGGATGGATGGTAGTTGTTTTAACATTTCTCTTGTCTTGACTGTTGAAGACCCTTTCTAATGCTATAAGGCTCTTGGGGATTTTATTTATCTTTAGCTAAATGAATTCATTCCCAAATATTGTATCCTTACCATCTACATTTTCAAAAAATACCCCGAATTCAATCTCCTAACCCTCATATTCATCAACACATTTCAAAAATTTCAAATATCTTCATCATCATTGAAGATCTTCCAATTATGCATATTGTTAGGGATTGATGGCCTTGCTTGTACCTCAACTTTCAAGATACCTACAAAAGTTATATCATCTAGTCTTAATGTGATGTTTGCAAGTAAATATGCCACTTTGTTCTATCCTCTCTCCATCCAATCAATTCTAAAGGCATCAAACTATTCAATAGAATCCCAAACAACATTCATATATTATTTCAATTTGTTAATTTTACATGTGCATATCTAGATCTTACCTGGGATATCATCAACTCAGAGTCACCAATCACCATCAACTTTTTTATCCTATGCTTTTTAGCCAACCTTAATCTGAATAGCAATGCTTCATATTTTGCCACATTATTTTTTCAAACAAAAGACAAAGTGAAATAAAACTTGCATGTATTGCCACTAGGTGACACCAGCAATATTCCTGCACCAAACCCTTCCCTAGAGCTTGCACTGTCAAAGTACATTTTCTAGAGTCCATCCTTGTTAGATAATATTATAAATTAATTATCTATAGGTGTAGGTGCCTATCAATTTCTCTTGGTATCTCATTTTCCTTAAACTCATTAATATCAGTATCTATAAAAATAATTGCATCATCTTCAGGGGAATGCTCTAGCATATGTGGCACTTTCGGCTCTCTAACCACCTTGGCATCCTTATTATCAATAGGGAAAGTGGCATAATACATGTCCCACTGCATGCTACCTCCCATGGAAACACTCCACTTCCTAGATAGCAGCATTCCATAATTGGGTGGGATATCCACTACCACCACACTCATCTTAAACTCTTTCTCCAAATAAGTAGTTAATCTATAAGGAATTTCATAGATTACGCAAGTCACAGGGACTTCCCTTGAATCCATAGCATAACACTTTACATGGGTACTATAAAATTTCAGTCCCAATGCCTC
>VDFB02079527.1:0-12126 GCA_007258455.2 Sequoia sempervirens | reverse complement strand
AAAGGAAAACATAAGAAAAACGATAAAAAGTGAAAAGATGCACAACATAAAGAAGAATGAAGGTACAATAAAGGAATATCACAAACATCAAACAAAACATCACGATGGATCACATTACCCACATGCAATCAAACAAAAGAAAAGGAAAAAGGAAAAAAAATGTAAAAGACTAGTAAGGAAAATGTGAGTCAACCCATGAGCAAGTCATCTGCCTCCCAATCATGTTTTATGTATACTAAAAGTGGAAAACTAGCCAAAGGGACAAGGGTAAGTGTTGAACTAGGAGAAGCACTAGGTTCAACACTCTTTATAGGATATTTGTCATTTAGGCTCATAGAAGAGGAAAATAATGTGTTCACTTCATTATGCACCTCTTCATTGATTTTAGCAATCTCATCATCATCATCCATGCTAACCACAATAGGAGGTCTAATGATAATTTCCATTAAAGAGTTCAACTATTATGGTGGTTTTTTTATTGGGTCATTTTGTTTCAGTTGGGGAGGGGGTTCATCATGCATTACTTCAATCAAGTTTGGATCTTTATTTTCTTTTTTTAATTCTTCATGTAAATTGCAAGAAATGGCACGACATCTATGCCTACACTCTCTATCACCTCTATTTCTTTTGGTTTTTCTATCAATTTACATTTGTGTAGGAGCATGTTGATCAACTGTAGGTTTCTTTTCTACCCTAAGGGGAGGAACAAAAGGAACCATAGGAGGTTGCTCAACCACTTTATCTTTGAATTTGTAAACTTTTTTTATTCTAGGAGGTGTGATGGGGTTGGTTTCACCATCTCTTGGTCATTTGTAGGATGTAGGTGAAGTTTCTATTTTTGGTTGGTCTTGGTTGTTTGTGTCTTGTCCAGGTTCAAGCATGGTTTCATCGAGGATGGGATTTTCATAGGTGGATGGGGACATGTTTCAGAGAGATAGTTTTTCTATCTTTGTTTCCTTGGACTTTTGATAGGGCAAGAAAAATAAATCTTCTCGAGGCTTTATAGGTTCCATAGGCTCAAGCCAAAAGGCATCTAGGGAAAAGTTTCCTTTGGATGACAAAGGGTTAAAGCCACTATTGTGGACAATGAATATTGTTGGATCTTAGTTTTGTTCATGGTTTGTCCTTGATGAAAAATTCACTTATTTGGGTCTCATGGTTTGATTGCTTCAGATTTGGTCTCTCAGGATCTTTATGCTCTCCATATTTAGTATTCAACTATCTTGGCATGATACATACTTGATGGATGTTGATGATGTCTATTTTAGATTTCAACTTGCTTTGTTTGAAGTTCTTTAAAGTTGGTTCATTTATGAGATCTTGATGCTACTCAATTCATGTTTAACTATTCTTTTTAGATATATCCTTTGTGGATGTATATGTTTCTTAAGTGGACTGGCACTATTGATTATGATCATGCTATAGGTCTTCCATCATCTAGAATAATATTTGTTCTTATCATTCTTGGGTTATATGATGATCTGATGTGCTTCAGGTATCTCATAATTTTTTGGACAATGTTCAGCTTGAACATTCTGGGTTTCAAGCTTAGGTATTCTCAGTTGGTTGTTATTAGGAATGATATATTAGTACATTATATTTGGCTCATTGACATCTTTATGGATCATTTTGGTTGCTTGTACATCTTGACACTATTTTGTATACTCTTGTAGTATCTCAATTTGATCAGCTTTCTCATGTCTTTCTTAAAGACACTAAATCCATCTGGTTACATTCTATGAACTCACTTTACCTAGGAGCATTGAATACATTTTGGTTTTAGGAAACATTGTTTGTTTGATGGTATTATCACTATGACCTTTATTAATAAAAATATTTATCAAAGATCATATCTTATAAAGGAATTTAGGAGTTTGCATTTAAATGAAGTAAATCCTATCGAGTTTCCTTAAGCATTTGATAGAAAATATGACACTCCTTTCGGGCATTTGATTTATTGACTTTGTTCAAAGTCTTGTGAAAATAATAATTGGAAGTTTATTGTGGGAATTTAATATCCTTCTTATCTCATTATTCTTGTTGGCATTTTGGGAAGCTTGGACATAGCTCTAAGTTCTCTTTCAATGTTTAGAATGTATTGACAACTTGTATGCAAAATGTGGAGGTAATGCTATTGTCAACATTGATTATAACTTTGGCATTTGAGTTGGTTTGAATGTTTTTGGTGGTTTTAATCATGCACACCGATTGCAAATGATATAGGATATCATTTCATTCGGATTTGAAATATTTATGCACTTGAGTTTAGTATTTGGGTGAAAGAAATGTTAGGGAAACCTTTTGTTCATTCTTTTTGCTAAGGGTTGAAACCCTTGCTTCAGCTACTACCATGGAATTCTTGTAACTGTTGTTTCTCACTGGTTAAGCTGGTTGTAATGACATTGACGAGGAGAAAATCTTAGTGTTTTATTGTTGACTACTTGTTGCAACTCTAAGACAAAATATCACTATACGACATGGTTGGTTACTTCATTTTCCATTACTCTTTAGATGGAAGCTCAACTAAAGTCGATGGAGTTACCAATATGGGCTGCAATGGTTGATATTGAATCATTCTAGTATCTATTTGATTTCTTCGCAGCTTGAACATGTATTATTTCTTTCATTTTGGAAAACGGCTATATGGTAGTTATTGTTTCATTCTGCTCAAATGATGGAAAATATTTGGTGGGTTCTGATAGGATATCATGCATTTCATTTCTATTTGTTCTTGCAATGAGGTTTTGTGACTTTTGGTTGATGGGTAGTCATGCATTTTGTGAAATCTCTCATTATCTATGTGGATTGAAAATGGACTTATTTCATACATTACAAAAATGATGGTAATATGCATAAGTTTTTTTGAAAATAGATTCATATGGTTTTTTCAAAAGAGGGAAATTATATTACTTGTGCATACTTCACTACATTTAGATCTGGGTTATGAAAAATATCGTAGTTTGAAAAGGAAGCATTACTTGCAATATTCTTGTCTATTTTTTAAACGACCTATACAGGCATTACATAAGACTATTCTCCATCTGCTAATAATTATTCTATTGGTTCAAATTTCTAGAAACAACATGAGGGTTTCAGATTGTATGATATTCTTTAAATCAGAAATAATGTTCTTGAAATATGTATAATTACAGTGTTTCATCATTGTGAGTTGATAATGTGATTTTGTGATAGTTTAACTTCGTGTATCAAATAGAAAAATGTTGAAAAAGGCTCTGTAATAAAAGCTTGAAAATAAGATGTAGAGTGTAATTATAAAAACCTTAAATTATGTAATATTTTAGGGATTCATTGTTTTGAATCTTTAGGGTATTAGATAGATTAAGGGTGTGGGGTTCTATGAGCTTATCTAGAAAATAGAGAAATTATCTATATTATTTGTAATTCTATAATCTAAAAAAAGAGTTGGTGCTCCTTGAAATTGGTGTTTCAAAATGAGGGGTTGGTGCTCAGAAATTAACCTATAAGGCATTGTTAATAGTGGTTTTCAAATAAGAGCCTAAAAGGAAGCCATTTAGGAGTGGTTTTTCTACCCCAAGAGGGCTTTCCACTTGACAAATCTTGTCTCATTGTTCATTTGTGGTGTGACTTCTTTATTGAGATAATGTTGTATTGTTTATTGTTTTTCTATTACATTTCTCATTTTAGTTTATGAATGATTGCATTCAACTCATGAATGTACTTATCATTGAAATATTGAGAAAAAATGTGTGCTATGGTTTAATTTTTGAAAAAATGGTAAATATGTTAAGACACTGATTTACCCCCCTTCTCAGTGTCATTTTCACTCCAACAAATATTTCATTGACAAATGGAAACTTTAAGCATTTATGCACAACCAAAGCGACAAATTTCATGGAGTAAAGCCATGGATGGCCTGGCTTCACACAAATTTCATCCAACTGTGGGATGATGGAGAATGTGACATCCAATGGTTTTGCTCCTATTTTCATTGGTAAGGTGATAGATCCTATTGTAGGGAAAGAAAAAAAATTGCGTGTCTTGATCCCTGCTTTCGGTTTATCATATTCATCTTGATAGAGTTCATGCAAAAGTAGAAATTCCTCGGTGATCACATTCTCTCCATAGGTGGGATCTTTTAGTATCCCATTAGTGATCTTATCATAGATACAACCAACTATGTCGAGAGGACCATCAGGTAAATGTTTAAGTATATCCTTAAAGGAGAAACCCATGTCAAGAGAATTATTAGGTCAGAACTTACAAGGGATGACATCTATTGCCCCTACCATTTCATCTATAGGATTGACATTGATAACATTATTTAGAACATGATCATTGTTTTCATCATCTATATCAACATTCATCACATTGTTCTTTGTAGTTTTGTTATCTTTGACAAATGAAATATTATGTTTAGACATGGGGTTGGTGAAAATCTGCAACTTTTGGTTAAGAGGGGCAATGGACCTATTGCCTTGATCGCTAACACCTCCAATGGATAGATGACCAGAATCAACGAGATCTTGCATAAGATGTTTAAGATGCTTGCAATGTTCTATGTCATCTCCACTTTGTTGGTGATAGTGGCAATAAACATTTGATTTAAATCTCTTGGGTAAAGGCTTATTAGGGTCGGGTGTTTTGATGGGAGGTAAGGTAATCATTTGTTGGTCTAGAAGTTGGACATGGTATTAAGAAGGGTATTCTAGGTAAGGGAGTGAATTATTTTTTTGGATCTCTATAACTAAATGGTACCATGGATTTGACAACAACTACTTGGTTATTGAAATTTTGTGTTGTTCCTTAAGGAGGATTGAATCGAAGGAACCCTTTATTTTGTTTTCTAAAAGGTTGGAAATAATTTTGGTTTGTGGGTTTAGATCTCTCGATTTGGCTAGAAGTGGACCTTGTATCTTTACTACTAACCAAAATTTGATAATCATAGAGGGTAGTACACAAGTGCATGAAGGATGGAAATTTTATCATGGTGAGCTTGTCTTGAATCTTAGTTTGTAAGTTTTCTATGAACATCTTTTGAAGGTTTGGGTTGGGAACCTTGACATCGATTTGGGCATAAAGCGATTGATAGCATGAGATAAAATCGGTAATCTTTTCCTCTTCTTTTTGTTTGCATCTCATCAAATCAGCTAAGGTCATCTTGGGAGTCATATGCACTTGGAAATGGTTTATGAATTCCTCAACAAGTTCATTGAATGAATGAATTGATTTTTTTGATAAAGAAGAGAACCATTCCAAGGAAGCATCTTTCAAGGACCTAGGAAATTTTTTTTCCAAAAGTTTATCATCAAGGAGAAAGTCACTACATAAGGCAGTGTAGGCATTAACATGGTTAGAAGGATCTCCCTTCCCTCCATATTTCTCTAGGCACCTCTACACCTTGTGGAATCGGTGATTGCAATATCTCTAAGGATAATGGACTAATTTTGACATAATATGTGGGTAGGCCATTTTTATTTTGGTTGATGGTGGAAATTTTCTTTTGAAGGGATGGCATGGTTTAGAAAAGTTTCATTATGAGAAGGTCATTGCTTGTGTTATGAGATGGAAGTGAAAGTGATGATGGAGTGTATGTTTTTGTGGGACAAGTGAATGGAATGGTTATAG
The DNA here is from genome assembly GCA_007258455.2 of Sequoia sempervirens. Classification (NCBI taxonomy): domain Eukaryota; kingdom Viridiplantae; phylum Streptophyta; class Pinopsida; order Cupressales; family Cupressaceae; genus Sequoia; species Sequoia sempervirens. Next base: position 6,519 of record VDFB02079527.1, on the reverse strand, counting down.
GTGGTAGAGTGGGAGATATAACTTGTAATGCCACATAGGAACTAGGGATGCTAGTAGGGATACCTAGCATGGAAGGAATCACATTACTAACTTGTTGCATTTTTCTTGTGAATTGAGGATTGGTGTAGGTAGGTATTGAGGCTATTGTTATGGGAGGAGGAATTTGAGTTCCTCCTTGACTTGTAACATTGCTTGTGGGAAAAGGAGATCTACTGGTTGAGGGAAGATGTTTTCCAAAGATCTCAACTATGTTTTTGACAAGATCAAGACCATCTTTACTTTCAAGCATGTGGTGAATGTTTTCTAGGGTAGGAATTGTAGTAATTGAAATGTTTTCAAGGATTATTTGATGTTATAAGTTCACTAAATCCTCATGAATTTGAATTATATTTTCTTGTGAGATGCTATCATTCCTTGGTTCAACTTGCATGCTACCTGAAGGCAAGGAGTTGCTAAGGTTGTTATCCATGCCTAGTGTAGTAGTGTCAATACTAGGATTGGAAGCTCTAGATAACCCAAGCTTCCCAATGATTGTGCTATCATGGGATGACATGAGCCTCAAACTTCTTCTCACTATGGTATTAGCAATAGGACACCAAACACTCATACAAAGGATACTAAATGTGGGGTGAGTTCAAATGCAATGTAAGATTAGAAAAATGAAATGCTTATAACTAAAATTATGGAAAGTGAAACAGAAATGCAAAAATAGCAAACAAAAACTCAAAAGTTGAACTGTAAATGCTAGAAAATGCAATGCAAATGTGCAAAGGGACTAATTCACCCAAGGTGGCGAATGAGTCTAGGTACTAATTTTTTTGAACTTTTTTAGAATTTTAGAATTGTATTTTATGCTTTTTTTTCTAATATATGTATGAGATGCAAATGTAGAATTAGATTATTTTTTAATGAAATTAAATGCAATCATGCAAGATAAATGAACTTTTCACTAATGCAAGAATTGAAACCCTATAATGCAAATTAACTAATGCAAAATCTAATGCAATGTTAATGCAAGATAAATATAGGATGTAAATGAACTCCAAATCATAATTATGATATCCTAAATGGAGGTTGACCATAATGGAACCTCTTAAAATGGGGGAATGATTTGATGTTATTCACATGCACTTTTAAAGAGAGTACACTCAAGGATAACCCTAGAGATCTCAATGAAAAGGATATTGAGATCTTGCAATAGGGCTATCCTAGGGGCTAAATGATGGCTAATGAGTTCACCACCAAATTTAAACTTGGAAAAGATAATGCAATGCAATATGAAACAAAAACCCTAATTGAATGAAAATTAACCCTAAATGACCTAGAAAGACAAGTGAAATGCAATAGAAAGTTGTGAAACTAGAAGTGTGCACCTGGGAAACCGAAGAAGGAAAAATGGAGGTCTGGAACCCTAGAAAATTTGTTGTTACTGCTAACTTGGACTCATTCACCAAGCCAGGTGAATCAGTTAGTTTTGAGAGAAAATGTGCTAATAGTTCCAACTAAAAGGGTATCCAAATCTATAAAAATCTCACGACACTGTATAGTGGGACTCATTTGACAATAGCGATGGCGAATCCACCCACTTCGATTTTCTAAATTTTGAACTAGATTTTGCCTCTTGTTCTACTCGCTCTTTTTGATTTTATTTTGGATCCAAAACTACAAATTTCCACCTATAAACCTTCTCCAAGATTCTTGAAGGATTGATGACAAATTTCACAACTTTCAAGATTTGAAAAAATTCTCAACTTTTCTCCTAACACAAATCTGGTAAACCTAGGTCTACAAATCACACACAAGAAGAGGGAAAAAATGTTGTTCATAGGAATAGGGTTTGCTCCCTTTGTCAAAACCCTCTTGTTGGTAATAAACCTTGAAATAAAAGCAAATATGAATGGAGAATGATGAATGAACAAAAGATAATGTTGCAACTCACCAAACCCTAGCAATAAGGTGTTGCAAACATGTAAGTAATGGCTCCAATGGATGTAGAATTGGAATCTTGCTTGATGTTGATAGGTTTTTGAATGAAGCACTTGCTTGAGTCACAAAACCTACATTACAATAGTTAGCTCTAAAAAAACATGATGCAAGCCATATTTGACATGATGATTGAATCTTGAAGAATGCTCTAAAATTCTTGATAATCTTCCCTTGAAATGCCTTGAATTCTCTTGTGAATTCTCTTGAATGCTATGTGTTGAATATGAGTGAAAGAACCTTGTATTTATACTCAATTATGCAATAATTCCTGAAATTACAACACTACAAGCCCACATTAGATCTACGAGAATAAAATACCAACAAAATTTTGAATTTTGGTCACACGAGACATTCCCCAAGGTGGCGAATGAGTCCAATCAGATATAATGTATGGGACCAAAAATGAAAAGTTCTTAGAAATGTGTGAAACCTTCATCGAGGCCGAAAAGAATTAGATGGGAATCATTCACCCAAGGGGGTGAATGAGCCCCAAACATTGAATCCAGGCCAGACAAGCCAAGAACACTTGAATTATGATTGGTTACTGATTGGTGTCTAGATTATCCTTGAAAAGATGCACTAAATGAGGCTTGTGGATGCAAAATAGGGTGAATTAAAGCATGAGAAATCCCAATTATTAATGATAAGCCTAGAGGAATGTGAAAGTGTGTTACAACACTTTATAACACTCCAAATAAGGAAAAATTAAGGTTGATTATGCTTAATTATTTGATAACACCCTAGAAAAGTGTGAAAGTTTGTTACAACACTTTACAACTCTTTTGCAAGACACCATTAAAATTCCATTAGTTCACAAGGTCCAAAGACCTAATGTGAATGTATTATCCACATTACAACAACAAATCAAGGAAACATTAAGCCAAAATAACAAGGAGGGTCTAAACAAGTCAGAAAAGGTACAAGGGTTACTTTTTTAGTTACTCTAGTTCCTACATTGTCAAATCCATAGATAAACAAGGAATTAGGTTGAATTTTTGATTTGTCCACATGAAGCCTATTCAAAAGGTTTACACTACACACATTAAGGGTTGAGCCATTATCAAAAAGGGTTCACTTTATCCCTATTCTATTGTATTTAGCTATTATTATAAAAGCCTCATTTTATTTTTGCACTTCCAAAGTGGGGAGCTCACTTTGGTGGAAAATAATGTAAGCATTTATTCCTTGAATCATGGTTGCTATTCCATTCAATTTCACATTAGAAGGGACAAGAAATTGTTCTAAATCACTTTGAATCATGTTGTGGTAATGAGGGGAGGCTTGAATAAGGTCCCATAAGGATATCTTAACAAGAGTATTCTTTAGTTGTTGAACAAGGTCATACTCCTTTCCATTTTGTGGAGGAAAATGAGGAGGACCTAGTAAGATAGGATTAGGCAATGGGATGGTTGTTGAAGTTGTTTATGTTGGTTGTGGATTGTTTCCAGTGCTATATGTATGAGCAACAATATTATGACTCGATTGTTGTGACACATTATTCTTAGGTGGGTAAAGGATAAGTTCGGATTTGTTTTGAGTTTGAGGTTTGTGTGAAGGTGTATAAAGGATGAGTTGAGGCTGAATAATATTAACTTCCCTTAGTGAGTTGGAGTCTAATGTTACTTCATCATATTCATCTATGGACATTGTCATTTTTGTCAATGTTATCATTTTCTTGCACCATATTATCCTCCTTAGGTGGAGAGTTTTTAGGAGGACTACAAGTTAGATGTTCATAACATTCAGAGCTTGTTTCTTCTAAAATTATGACTTCATCACATGTAAGGGAGTTATCAATGGTTTGATTTTCTAGTTTATCGATAGTGGGGATATTAGGAGAAAAGGCTCTATTTGATTGTCCTTTTTTGCTAAGGTCTCATTCTCTTGTGCCATACTATATACCCTAGTAGGAGATCTTGTAAAATGTCCATCACATTCCATGGTTAGATTTTGTAAAGTAGCTTCATCAAAAATAGGGGAGGCATCAAGAGAAGGAAAAATATGTTTTTCATGATTACCTAATGTATGAGAGATAAAAAAAAAATCCCTCATAATACAAAACCCTTCTTTAAATATATAAATATAAACAAGAAACTCTCAATCACACACTGATGCAATTTAACATAAAAACTAGGCTTGCTATTTGCAACCAAGTTATAGACTTCATTGCAAATCATTGTCAAAATTTACATCAGTCCATAAAGGACTCAAGGGCTACAACATGACCCATTTAATCTCACTTGAATAATAGAAAATATCCTTAACAAAAAAAACTAATCTAATCACACAACCTTGAAACCCTTTTCCTGCACTTACACATGAAACAATGCATTGGAAACTACAAAATATTGCTCAATGTTTTCATCAACCTTCAAGGGACTTAAGGGCTGAAAAATATCCCACATAAAATCACAAATAACAGAAAAATACCATCAACTACAACAAATATATCTGATCATGCAACTTGGAAACCCTTCTCCTTCCTCAAAACTTGAAACTACACCTTGCAAACCTACAATCAACAACTCCCTATGAAAGAAAACTGTTGTAGTTTCACATTCATGCCTTCAACCTGCAAAAACAAACTCCAAAAACCTTCTTGGAGAAAATACGCACCCTTTTTTTAGTTTCTCCTTCAAAAATCCTTTGGAAAAATTAAACAATAATGAAACTTTTTACCTTTTGTATGCCTTCAACAATGAAATGAAATGAAATGAAATTTCCCTCATAACTTGGCATTTCATGTTCATTTCAACCTTGCTATGCCCAACTCATGAAATTCAAAAATGCAGCATTAAATCATAAATATCATGCTAAAATAAGCCAAAAAGGCATTAAGGAAAGACCCACTATGAAAGTGTCTGACGCTTTCTTGCTTTTTTTGTTTCCAGTTTTAAAGCAAAACTTCAATCTTATCATCTTGGGCGCCCACCTCCACTTCCCTATTTTTTAGGTATCTTGGAATTATGAAAAAAAATGATTATTGCACAAAACTCAATTCCTCCCCACTAATTTTTCAAGAATTTAGCATTTAAAACACCCTTTTCTCCATTTTCCCTTATCTAGGTGCATTTATTTTGAACCCAAATGAAAATTCAAACTAACCAAATGCATTGACACTCAAATTCTCAAGGAAAATGAAATTCACAAGCCAAAAATGTGAATTACCATCACTCCAAAATTTCCACACAAAAATTAAACACAATTGAATTGAACAAAATCACCACTTGGCCATGGATGCTCCTGCATCAGACACCCACGATAGAAAATAAATATTTCATGAGTGAAACTCGTAAACATTTGTATACTCTATGTTTATATTGGATCCACCTTTGCTCCTTTTTGACTAGATATTTTCTATTTATCTCAACATGGACCTTCACATTAGTATCCCCTTTCCCCTTTCCTCCTTTTCTCATCCCCATGAAACAAATATTATCAAACTCTACCTCCCACCAATGTGCTCTATCAAAATTAATCAAATCAATGGTATTCATACCTTCTTATTCAACACATGTGTCTTGTATTACCTTTCTTGCAGCTATACCTTCTTCTCCTTCTTCTTTTTTCCTTGTCTTCAATGCAACTTGTCACTTTCTTGGTGCCTTTAGAAAGATACTCTACTACTGCAAATTGATTTTCTACACCCAAAAAATGTTACAACACTAATCTTGTGACTCATCATCCACCTTTTGCAACAAGTAATCAAGTTCTTCTATCAAGTATTCTCCACCTTCATCATTATCAAACAAGGAATCATTAGTAAACTCCAACATCACATTCACATCTTGCTCATCACTCTCACCTATCTCCAACACATCTATTGTTGCAACCACATCTTTATTATCATCATAAGAAGTATAAATATCAAAAATTACCTCATTACCTTTGGTTGGAACCTATGTGTTAGCTAAAATTTTATCATTCCTCTCTCCTATAATTTCTTCCAATTGCATTAGCAAATCATCCTCCTCACCTTCATCATTTTTCTCTAACTAGTTCAAATCACTAACCACACAAATTCCAACCTTGCTACATACCTTACCCCCACTATCATCCAATGGCTTCAACTTATGATGAACTCCATCCTTTTTCAAACTATAAGTGTTCACACATCCATCATGCACTACTTTCCTGTCAAACTGGCATAGTCTACCAAACAACAAATGACAAACTTCCATGTTCATAACATCACACAATACTTCATCATAATAACTTCCAATCGTAAATCTTACCATACATTGTTCATTTACCAACACTTTGTGATCATCCAACAACCATGAGATCATGTGTCGATGTAGCCTCTTTCTCTCCAACTGTAACTTCTCAACCATCTATGTAGAAACAATATTATCAGTACTACCACCATCAATAATGACTTTACAAACTTTACATTTGCATTTTCATTTTGTATGAAACAATTTCCTCCTTTGAATGGGTTCAATGTTTTCATTCATCAAAACTCTCCTCATCATCAAGGCTTCACCATCTTCTACTTCTTTGGAATGGGTTGAATGTACATATTCTCCATTT
>VDFB02079526.1:0-22401 GCA_007258455.2 Sequoia sempervirens | reverse complement strand
CCTCCAAATCTGCTGAGCATCATAATCAGGTCATAGTACTCCTGCTTCAAATCATCTGATATTATCTGCTTCGACAACTTCATGCGAGAGGGCTTGGGCTTGTTCATCCAACGAGCATTGATCATATCAACACATCTCTCGAATGTTGAGGCATACATTCACTCAACACGTTCCCTCATCTTGTAGATCGTCCTCTTGTGTGATGGAATTCCAAATGCTTCTTCGATAGCTGTAGGCGTGAGGTTGGCAAACAATCTACCATCAGGTGAGACAATAGACCTATGATTAGGGTCGTAGCTGTTAGCACATAATTAGCTTTGGACACTGAATTGTTGGCGGAAAACCACCAGCTGTATATAGTCCACTCTTGACAATGTTGTGCGAAGTGATTGAAGGACGATGGCTTCCAACTCCCATCATTCGACTTTTCAAAGCCTCCATGTTGAAAGAGCCCAAATTTGTATCAGCCAACTTGCTCAACTTCGAAGAGAATTTTGACTATGACAGGAATGACTTGCTCAGCTTCTTGATCACTGCCTGTCTGGACGCATTTGCCTTGCTGGTTTCAAAATTGTTTTCTCTACCAGTTGCTCTTCCTTCAGCCATTCTGCAAAAACAACAAATATTCATCAACAATTTAACTTAGAAAAATAAAATCACATTGGGGCTGCCAATCAACTTTTGAAAAATGAGGAGCTTCAGCACGCAATTCTAACTTCAAACCTCAACTTCTCCTTTAGCAACTTCGAACTTTTAGTACTTAGAAAGTTTCTCAAGCTAGCTTCAACAACTTCAACACTTAGAGAAAATTGGCCAACTTCACTTCAACAACTTCCCAGCCTCAAATTTACTTCGTACTTAGAGCCAACTTCAAACTTTCACCACTTAGCTATTCACTTGCACTACAATCTTCTTTCACTTCAAAGCTCAAATCGAACTTTCCAGCTTGATGGAGAAAATAACATAACTTCACAGTTCATATAGCCAAGTCAATTTCTAGAAGAAGCTATCTTTAGCCAATATTCGAATTTCCCTCCTCAGGTAGCTGCAACACTTGGCATCCAACGTCTTGAATATTTGACCTTCTAGAATTTCCAAAAGATTCACTTCACTGGTCAAGGCGTACTTAGCATTTTAAATCATTTTTTTGAAAATATTAACTTCAACTATATCTTTAAGAAATTCACTTCACCAGCTGAAGTGTTGCCAACTTTGATTCTATTCATCTCTGGCTCAAGAAGATTATTTTCATGAAGAATTTGATCAAATTCACCTAGGCAATTCCATTTCAATTTCACCATCCAAGGCATTTTATTTTCAAAAACATCTTTTATTTCTTGCCTTAGATTTTTTTTCAAAATTTCCCTTAGAAAATCTCATTATACAAGTGCTTATCAAAATCTTCATCCCGAAATCCTTGGCAAGCTGTGCAAGATTTTAAAATCAATTATTCTTCAAAGATGTCCAATACCCAGAAGAAAATTCCCTTCAAAAAGCATCAAATCCATGAGTCTACAAACGAAGGGGTACTTTTAATTTTTTGAATTTCAACCTTAGAAGAATATTTTGCTATCAAATTTAATCTCATTCTTCATATCAAGGCGTATTTTCTTGCTCTGTCTTGACAATCTTCATTGACTTCATGAAACTGGTACCTTCTGACATATCAACTGCCAATTTTGTTCATGCTTCAAGAAAATTTCATCACCTCCATCAAACTTAGGCATATTTTCCTAGAGGTAGAATTTCATGCCTTAGAATTTTTTTAAATAATATCATCAGCATGGGCGCATTTAGGCATCAAGGAGGAATTTTAATTTTTCCTTAGAAAATTTCTCTCCATTCATTCTCCAATCATGGCACATTTTGCCTGTGGTGAAGGATTTAGCTTCCAACACTTAACCACTTTTCAACATACTTCCAAAGATGGGCGCATTTAGGGGGTAGAGGTGGAATTAAGTTCACTTAACAACTTTTACTCAATTTCACTTGGGCGCATTCAAAGGTTCAAGGAGAAATTCAACCATTTTTGTCCTTTTCCTAGCTCATTTGGGCGCATTTGGCATGTGGTGAGGGATTTAGCTTCCAACACCTAGCATAAGTCATAACCTCACCTTAGAGATGGGTGCATTTCACATGCCTAGGAGGAATTAATGCCACACCTTTTTTCTTTTCTTGAGGGCCCATTTGAGGTATGGTGAAGGAAGTTTGACATCCAACGCCTTTTGACTTGCCTTGACCCCACTCTAGCATGGGTGCATTTTGGACCCCAAGGAGGATTCACATTTAGCCACCTTTACTTGGGTGCATTTAGGGGTAGGAGGAGGATGAACTTCATGCCTTAGAAACTTTCTCACCACCAGCTAAGATGAGGGCACATTTTAGGGGTCTTGCTGGACTTAACTCTAGACTTAAACATTTTTCATCACCTTGGCTTGATGAGGGCACATTTTAGGGGTCAAGCAGGACAGACTTTTCCTTAGACAATTTTCAACCTTCTGCAAATCATCTTGGGAACATTTGAGGGGGTGAGCAGGATTTAGCAAACACTTAAAAATTTTCTTTCATATGCTTGGAAATGAGGGCGCATTTCAGGGGGTGAGTAGGAAGTTCTTCAGACTTAGGCGCTTTTCCAGCTTGCTCACTCTTGATTTACTATATTTAGTAAGTCTTCTAATTTTCACCCTTCTGAAGCTTGGATTGATCTGAAATTTTAAGTACAGGATCCTCATGACCTAAGTGATCCGTTCACACTGCCATCTCGAGCTGACTTGCTATTTATAACATGTTTCTAAAGGTGTTTTACTATTTATAGTAACTGCTCAGTTTCATGACTTCCCCAACTCCGTTTGACTTGAAATTTGGATGGTGTGACCCTCATCGGTAGACTTTCCCATTCACATTGGCACCTGCTATTGACTTACTATTTATAGCCTATTTTAGAAGTGGCTTACTATAAATAGTAAGTGCTTCGACTGCCTTCAAATTTTACCGATGGATAGCTTGAAAGATACTAATTGCAATGGGATACACCGGTTTTCAAAATTTTTGGCATTTTACCCCTCATTTTGGGTCTTGAAGTTGGAAACCCTAATTTGACTTGCATGTCAATCAAATGACCTCCATTTGACTCTATTTCTGTTACACTTTACTCCGTTTGTGATACTAATGTGCTGGGCAGCTGCCAGAATGGACTTGCTAAAATAGTAAGTCTTCGAAAAGTGATCATTTTGCCTTGCATGTCACATCACTGCGGTAGCTCTTCAAAAACCATAAAGAATAACCTAACATGCATTGAAAAGTCCTGCATGCAAACCCTAAAAATAGCCTCTGAAGACGGCTCCTAAAAAAGTCCTGATCCTGGTTTGCATGTTATACCACTGTGAAGGTTTTAGAAAACCTAGAAGGAATGTTCAGACATGTGAAGAAAATTTCAACATGCAACCCTAAAAATAGCCTCTAAAGCAAGGCTAATCCATCAAAGTCATCGCCCCCATTTTGCATGTTATATCAATCAAGCAGAGTTTCCTAGTAAAACCCAAAAATATTCTTCGGACATGCATTGAAAAACTTCACATGTAAACCCTAAAATCAGCTTCTAGAGGTGAACTTGCTAAAAATAGAAAGTTGTCCGTTTCAACTCAAAACCTGTAGACAAATAGCTTGACATGTTCGATGCAAAGGTGACCGAGAGAACTTCGTGAGGTTGAGAGAATGTCCCGTGGTATTTCTGGCCAAAAGGTAAATTGTCAATTTGATGAAATTTAACTAGGAACTCACTGGAAGCATATCGGATCGTTAGAATCGAAGCTGAAATTCCAACTTTATTCACCTTATCACTCAAATTGACCAGAAAAGTATAAACCCTAATTCTCAGGCTTAGCCAAAATTTCATGTTCAAGCTCAAAGGTGGGCACATCCCCTGAAAGGCAGACAACAGAAAAGAGATAGAAAGAGAGAGAGAGAGAGAAAACCAAAGCCAAAAGACCATAATGGAGGAAAATGAACCCTGATGAATGTAGCAAATGTGTGTGCTGGGTCACAACACATGGCAATGAGGAAATGAACTTCCGCCGATGTACCTCGGTAAGCATGGAAATGTGTAGCAAAAGGCAAGTGATTGCTAGAAAAAGGCCTCAAAGAAATGGGTCTCATGGTTTGAGGAATTTTTCAAACAACTCCATTGGTTCCTTGTCTATGCTATTATGTGACCATTTTTCTTTCATATATTTCTTCCAAGCATCCATAGCATAGATAAGGCAGTGAACTGTTTGAAAAGATGCCTCAGTAAAAGTGGTCTCATGGAATGCCATGACAAGAAAATGCAATTGGAAGTTGCTCCTACTTATTACTTATACTATGTGAAGTAATTGCATCACTGCTTATGTTGAATTTCTAAACAACTAGATATTGTAGCCAAAAAAATTTCATCCATCAACATCTAGTTATTAGCTATGGAATGTGAAGTAATGATTTGAGTTTGAAATATTTACAATGCAACGTAATCAACAATATGAATATAAACTACACAAATCTATTAAGTACAATTCATTAATTAAACTCTTTATTCTATTACTTGTGTGTAGGTTTGCATAAATCCACTAGCACTGAAAGGTGTTCCCTCAAAACCACCAATATTAGCCTATTCAACATCCAAAATCACATATTAGAATACCATTCATAAAACAATGCTATTAACATACAATTAAATTCAATGAACATGCCAACACTTACCTGAGAATCAATGTCATAGGCAATTTCAGCTGCCCTCGCCATCTCCATAGCTATAGATGTATCCTACGTAGCAGCCTCTTGAGTGTGGGTGGGGTCATATGAACAAGTCACCCCACAAGCCTGACACAAATGGGATCGAAGCCCATCACTCGAAGAATCCCCTAGATGGCGCTATAGTATAGGGCTGGCATGCTAGATGACACTCTAGGTCAAAGAGCTGATGGACTGCAAAGTCTCTACCTCAACACTCTCCTTCAAGTATGAAGGGATAATCACAAATATGAGGTAGTGGCTCTTAGCTGAGGTCAGTTCTCATGGCTACCTAGGATCATGGATGTGCATCGGCTTATCTTGATTCACCCCCACCTCTCCCCTAGAACTCCCTCATATCAAAATAATTTGGTATTTGGTTTAATACAAACTCATTGTATAGTTTCCTAAGAAAATATTCTGGGACTTCACAATTGTTACATGGTGGGTAATCAAAGACCAAGTACCACCTATCATAAAAATACTGCCTAATCTGTTGGTGGTGGCACCAATGAATAGGAAACCTCTTTGCATTGAGGGTAAGATTTTGATTTGTTTTAGGGTCAATGAATAATGAGCACAATTTAATTTTTTAATTTTTAGATTTTTATATCTTTTATGATAATTCTTATCTCCCTAAGACAATTCCTAGCCACCTGCCTCCTATCTTGCCAACTAGTTAATTATTTGTTGACTGAATCTACATGTTTTAACATTTCTTTGAGTGAAGTTGTTAGGGTCATTCATTCCATGGTTGAACCGTTTGGATCGTTCAACCTCCTGATTAACTCCTTAATTTTTTTTTATTGTTTTCATTTTCACTCATTAAGTTTTGTTGAGTGTGAAGAGGATGTTGAGGGATTGGTGGAGGAGATTGTGGTTGTGGTTGTTCAACTTGAGGATTTTGTTGTTGTTGTGCTTGTTAAAGATTTTGTTCCTCTTGTTGTTGTTGTGCTTGTTGAGGATTTTGAGGAGGGTTTGCAGGTTCATTAACATCTCCTACAAATTCAAAAAATAAATATAAAAAACAACATAAAACTAACAAATTCACAACAAAAAACAAACAATCCTTACCTCTCATACCTCCACGCTGATGTGGCGGCATCTTGGTGATGAAATAGCAACAATATGACAAAAATACTTGCAAGATGGCTCCTCCCAGAACACAAGCGCGGAAATGAAGGGTTTTGGCCGCGGGAAAAAAAAAACACAGTCACAATGAAAATGATTTCGAATTCCTTTTTTTGCTTTTAATACCTTATAATGTGAGCATGCTATAACATGCTCATGTTATAATATGCTCGCATTATGGGCTTGTTGTGGTGAACCTTAGGCTCGACACACCAAGCCATAAAGTGAGTGTGTTATAACACGCTCGCATTATAATGTGCTTGCATTATGAGCTTTCAAAACTTTTTTAAAAATTTGGCCACAAATTGGCCACCCATTTTTTTGCACATGCCCGATATCCATTTCCCAAAATTAATTTTCATCAATTTTATGTTTTCAAAACGGATATCTGAATATCCATTTTGAAAATGTATAGATATCCATTTTAAAATAAAAACGAATATATGTTTCTTACAATTATTTTAATTAATCTTATGTTTTCAAAATGGATCCATTTTATAAAGCAAAACAATTACACTTCAGTAGAATGGGCATAACTTTTGTGTTACTTATCAAAATTTTGTTTTTTTATAGGCATTGGAAAGGTGATTCAGAGGCCTACACAATGGATAAGATACTTTGATGTATTATAAATGAAAAATTAATTATAATCTGTAGTGATAGAAAATGTATCCCTTTATATTTTCTCACTTGTTTGGGCCCTCCTAGTTAAATTTGACTAAATTGTGCCTTAATTTAGTGTTGTAAGGTGTATCCCTTTACACTTTCACACTTATTTAGGGCTCCCTTAATTAATAGAGCTTAATTTTACCTTAATTGGCCCTTTAATTCATTTTACAAGCCTATTTAATTACATTTTTTGAAGAGGAAACTCAACATTCATTAATGCCTTAACATAACACTTCTCATTGAACAATGTGTGTCCAAGGTTTATGGACCTGGAACTCATTCACCCATGGGAGAATGGGTCCTCCCTAGACCTTAGGACCTAAATTTAAATTATGTTTTTTGTAGTATTTTAACATATTCAAATATGTGATTCAATGTCGGCTTGTGATATTTGAATTTTGAGAAATTAAGGATACATATTTATAAATATAAGGTTATTTCCCTAAGTTTCATCTAAGCAATCTAAGAATTTTTATGCAAGTTTTCAAGAGCTAAAGTTGTGATCAAAGGCATTCAAGAGAAGATTCATCAGAGTTTTATTGCAACATTGAAGATCCAATCATCATGTCAAAGTCTTCTTGCATCATGCATGTTTTTGGAGCTAACATTGTGATGTAGGTTTCATGATCAAATCAAGCATTCAAAGCACTATTTCAAGCAAGATTCAAAGTGTCAAGATTTGCATCCATTGAAGCCATTTCATGCAAGTTGCAGACTTTTATTCCAAGGTTTATCCAAGGATTTGTTGACTAGTAACATAGATTTGTTCATTCTTCATTCCCTCTTTCATGCTTTTATTCATTTCAAGGTTTGATTACCAAAATGGGGTTTGACCAAGGCAAACCCCCCATTCACCAAAAATAAATAAATTTTCCCTCTCATGTTGTGTTTGCAGATCAAGGTGGAAGAAATCTTAAAGATCTCTTGAAGAGAAAATTTGAAGTATATAAAGTTGCAAAAGTTGTCATCTCATGAAAACTCCTCTACATAATTTATTTTTGACATTTCGACACTGCCACTTGGACAAATTGGAAGATTCAAATCTGTATCAGAGGCTCCTAAAAGTTGCAGAAAAATCCTGACAGTGGACCCATTCGCCCCTAGGTGAATGAGTCCTAGTTAGCCTTTGAAAACTCACTTTTGGTGACTGGTAAACACAATTCAACCCTTCTCAGATCTGCAATTTAATTTCTAGTTTTGCTTATTTTGAGTTTAATATTGTTGTTTTAAGTTTAATTTGGCATAATTGGGTTGATTTTCTATTTTTAATCTTTCTCCCAAAAGTTCCTAGTGAACTTAACCCCCATCCTTCATTCATAAGGAAATTTGTAGATTGACACCTTGAGTTGACTCACCTAAGGGTTGTAAGTCAATTCTTTGTGTGGATCTCATTTCCTAATGAAATGAGTGAGAAATAGGTCCCTAAGTCGTTCATCAACTTCACTTTGATAACCCACCTACACATTTTTTGTACCGTTTCATAATCATTTTAAGTTCCTCCTTAATTTTTAAAATTTTAAATGCTCATAATTTTTGCATACAAAGTCTTTTTTCATGACTTTTTGTTTAATAATCATCCTAAAATACTCGAAACATTAAAGAACTAATAAATAATGAAACATTTATATTTGTGTACTAAGGAGAGTAAAAAAATTGCATAAATCATCATAGAAGGCCTCCTTGTTACCTTTGATCCTATGTGCACCTTTTCCCAAGTTGAACTAGGAGAACACATATCTCTCTCTCTCTCTCCCTCTCTCCCTCTATTTATCTATCTCTCCCTCTCCTTCATTTCACCTCTCTACCTATCTCCCCTTTTCCCTTACTCTACCTATGACTTTTTGTTTAATAATCATCCTAAAATACTTGAAACATTAAAGAACTAATAAATAATGAAACATTTATATTTGTGTACTAAGGAGAGTAAAAAAATTGCATAAATCATCATAGAAGGCCTCCTTGTTACCTTTGATCCTATGTGCACCTTTTCCCAAGTTGAACTAGGAGAACACACATATATATATATATCTCTCTCTCTCCCTCTCTCCCTCTATTTATCTATCTCTCCCTCTCCTTCATTCACCCTCTCTACCTATCTCTCCCCCTTTCCCTTACTCTACCTCTATCTATATCTCTCCTCTCTCTCTCCCTTTCTCTTCCCCTCTATCTTTCCTAGGTTATATATCTCTACATATCTCTCCCTCTTTCTATCTCTATCTCTCCTTGTCTCCCTCTATTTGTATCCATCTCTCTCCCCCTCCCTCTATCTATTTATATAATCTCCCTTTCCATAAATTTATCTCCATATCTCTCTTTCTCACTCATATTCCATCCATATATCTATCTCACTATCTATCCCCTCTCTCCATCTCTCTCCTATCTCTCTATACCTCTGTCTATTACTTGTCTCTAACACCTCCTTTCTCTCTCTCTTTCCCCCTCTATATATATCTCCCTATCTATTTCTTTATCTCTATCTATATCTCATTATCTCTACCTCTCTCTCTTATTCATGTGGGGAATTAGTGTTCACATAGGTGTTAGAAATTAGAGATTATGTGTGCTATAAATGAGTGTCATAATATTAAGTTGTTGGAAAAAACTTAAAATTATTATTGGTCACATGGTTTGTTAAATAGGTTCTAACTTCTAAGTATAATGGTTATACGAACTTGTTTGTAGGAAGTTAAGTTGTTAAAACAACTCATCTATTTAGAAGTTCTTAAAACAACTCATATATTTAGGAGTTGTTATAGTGTTGTTTCCTATGAAATAGGATTTGAGAATCCTATAAATATGTAATATGTATTGAATTAAAATGATGAAAGAAGCAGGAAATTATCTTGTGTAATATCATTTGTAACTTCATACGTCTCTGTCCATATTTCTAATATGGTATCAGAGCAGGACTGGGTGTGATTCCCTCATGGGATGACCCAGGAAGATGAGAGTATGTGAGATGTAATTTCTGCAAGATAGAGTAGTTGATAGTTTAGGAGAGTGTGTTAGAATTTTTTTGGTGCTGTTTAGCTGTTGGGTGTGCAATGTTATTATTGTGCATCCTCTGTTGAGAGGATATTAGATGAAAAGGATCCAACTAAGTTTGTGGTTTCTCCAATTACAAGAGAACTGTTTCCCATCAATGAGATGGCTGAGCATATGCAGATTTGATAGATCCCAAGTATAAAGAAGAGAAGGAAAGAATGTTGCTCCAGTCTCACTTCCATCGCCCAAATTACTGATGTGTAGCTTGTTTGTGCAATTTTTTTGTCATTGATCCTCACCTTGAGGTTTATATGAATCGAACCCGGATCCTTGATGTACCTGCTCAACGTAATATTTTTATAATACATGTGAGCGAATACCAAGATCTGGGGATTATTACTCTATTTCCACTGGTAAGGAAGAGGGCACTGGTATAAATGCCCAAATGGCCTTTTCTGTGTTGTTGGGGAATGTAGGGGTCCAATGCAAAAATCAAAATGCTTAGATTGTAACAATGTGGTTGGAGGAGAATCTTACCGGCCTGCAGAAGGGAATAGTCACCTGATATCAATGGCAGTTCTCATTCAACCTAGAGTAATGCCACTTCACATTAAGCACTCAAACTTCACAATATGGGCTATAAAGAATGCCTATGGCTTATGGGAGTTGATGCGACAGGGAAGCATTGTCGCTGACACACGAATTTATAATATAGTGATTGATGTGTTTTGTAGTGCTAATGAATTTGATTCTACTTTTCATCTCTTGCATGAGATTATCTTTAACATTTTCTCCTATTTCAAGACCTAAAATACTGTTTTGAGGTTCTTATTAGCAAGTGTTGGATAGAGGAGGCCTCAAGCATTTTTCGAGAGATGACCAAGAATGAGTGCCATATTCATGTCATGGTAATCAAGATGTATTTTGAAGTGGATAATCCAAAGATGGCTGTGACAATGTGGGGGCAGCTGATACTGAAGGGTCATGCTCCATTTTCAAAATACCCTCCAATAAAGGTTCTTCTTATGATATTATATAATACGTCTCCAAGTCATGAAATAATATTTTAGATTATAGTTTCATAGCAGGTGGTTATTTATTGTCTATTTATTGTTAATTTATAAGAAGATATTATGTCATAGTCAAGTTGTCTTATTTTGTGTCAAAAATATGTTAAAAAATTAAAAATTTTTTTTTTGTCTCAATTGTAAATGGATGCACTATCATTTGTACACAGCATCCATCTAGTGGGGGGCAATTTTAAAATTGAGCTTACAAGCCACATTTGATAAATAAGTAGCAAACTTATTGGAGGATGGAGGCACCAGAGGTTGGAGGACACTCAACAACCTTTCGTTAGTACTAGCGACGAGGTCGCAAAATTGCATTAGTGACAAAATTATTTGTGGCAAAATGACTAAAGCCAAAATCAGTTTCCAGGTGGCAACGACAACTGTCTCATATCATTTGTGATTAGAGTGGCAATGATCTATAATGATGGCCACATACGCGACAATAAGGGCTTGGTGTTCAACCTTTTACATTGTGGTTGGATGTGTATGTCCCCAATCACATTTATTGGTTGTATGTGAATGGATGTGTTTGTCCCCATACACAAGATGGTGTAGGTGATTGGAAGAGTATGTCCCTAGTCACATAATTTTGTGATTATGATTGGAGGTGTGTGTCCTTGTTCATAACCACTAGTGATGTTGGATAGGTGTGTTTGTCCCTATCCAAACTTGATGTAAGACCTTGGATAGAAGTATTAGTCCCTATCCTTGGTTCCATGGGTAGATGTGTTTGTCCCTATCCTTGGATGAAGGTATATTGAGCATAGTGAGGCTAGTTCCACTATCATTTTTCATGAGTAGATGTGTATGTCCCTACTAATACCTTATGATGAACTACTGTGTGTGGTCATCAAGTTTTGTGATGTACTTTCACCCCATGTTCACAATAAGGGGGGGGCGTGTTGGGAATTAGTGTTCACATAGGTGTTAGAGATTAGAGATTATGTGCGTTATAAATAAGTGTCATTATATTAAGTTATTGGAAAAAAACTTAATATTATTATTAGTCACATGGTTTTTTAAATAGGCCAGTCTAATCGTTATATGAACTTGTTTGTAGGAAGTTAAGTTGTTAAAACAACTCATGTATTTAGGAGTTGTTATAGTGTTGCTTCCTATGAAATATGATCTGAGAATCCTAGATAAATATGTAATATGTATTGAATTAAAATGATGAAAGAAGCATGACATTATCTTGTGTAATATCATTTTCAACTTCATATGTTTGCCCATATTTCTAATAATTCATTCTCTCTTTGTATATATGTATATATATAAATATATATCTTTCTATCTTTATCTTTCTCTACCTCTATCTCCCTTTTTTTCTCTATCACTCTCCCTATCCCTTTATATCTCTCTATATCTCCCTCTATCATTATGTTTCCCTCTCTCACTGTGATGTCCATAATTTACACATGGGAAAAAACACAACTAACATTTTTTGTGTACATTAACGATTATTCTCAACTCAACTATGACACCCTTATGAGATGATGACCCATCAATCACAAGGAGTGATGGTGTTTGGGAAATAACGTTGTTGTTGTTTTATCTATTTGATTACTCCTTAGCATTTCAGTTTTATTAATAATAATATTGTCCCTCAATGTTATTATTAGTGTCCACACCAAAGCCCCTCAACAACCTCCAATTCATTTTTTGAATACAACTCAAAGGTTGTGCATTAATACAACTTGATCGCTCAACTTAATACTAACAAAATAATTATTAGTAACCCTATTGCTACTTCGTTAAAACACATTAACAAACATATTGGTATTATTATTATTATTATTATAATTATAATGCTTACTCTCTAATTTCAGTTTATTATTATTAATAATATCATCCTTTAATTTTAGGATTTATAATACCTCCACCTGTAAAATTTATTCTCAATATTATTATTAGTATTATTCATTGCTATCGCTAGTAGTATTATCAATACTACTCTTACTCTTATTAATATTACATTGTGAATAATATTACTATTAATGTTTCACATGATATCAATTTTAATAGTATTATCACTATTATTATGTAATATTAATATCTCAAGTTCTATTATTACTAACACCATTATTAATATAATTTTTAATGTATTTATTACACCATGCTAATATTAAGATTAATATGTCACCCAATAGTATTATTAGTGAACTATATCAATCTATCTTTCATTAGTTTTACAAAAGGAGCTAGTGTCAAAATTACTACCACCACACTATTTACATTGAAGTTATTATATTTCGTATTAATAAGAATATTGGCATTAGCATTATTCACCATATTAATATTGGCACTTAATTTCTATTAATAATTATTATTGTGACATTGATACTAACCACAATATGAGTATTTGCACCATATTTACTTTTATTACTAGAATTTAAGGCGAGGACTAAATTTATTATTATTATATTAGCAGGGTAAGGGCCTTGATCCCATGGTTACAACCAAAACTTAAAAAAGGAAAATAGGGTGGGAAAACAACACCACCAACCAACATCAAAAAATAACATGTTCAGGGTGGCGCAAAGGCTATATAACAAAACCATAACCATAGAACTATGATAGATCATCAAAAAACATAAGATTACTACTAGAGTACTTAAAACTACAAAGACCATTTATTAGGTCCACTATATACCAACAAGTCCAAAACCATAACAGAGCTATTTGAAAATAGTAGTCTGGAATATGAAAATAGAAAGACAAAAAAAGAAGTGTGGCCATTCAACATAAACAAAAGAGAAATCCATTACTTGGATTTTCCAAATAGGTCTCAGTAATCACCAATTAGGGAGATATACTCCCTCCAATTAGGTCCCTTTGTTTCATAGAGGTCCTTCAATTCACCCATCCTTCCCAACCTTTTTAGCTTCTTGGTGATCTTGGTTTGACCAGACACCACTCCAACCATCGCTCTATACATTAGTCCGTTCATCACCTCATCAAAATAACCAAATATTTTTCCATGTAGTCCATCTAAACCTACATATAGGTTAGTCTACTTTTCATATAATCAATTCTAGAATCTTCAACAATAGTTTCATTGCCTGTATTCTCGGTTTCAGGGACAGTCAGGTTTTCATTCTTTTGGTCTTCCTTAGTTTCAGTCTCCTCCTCATTATCTTCATTCTCCTCTTCACCCATTTCATAAGAATTATCTTCAAATTCCATCCCATCACTTTCTTCATCAACCTGGGCTTCAAATTCTTCCACTTTCAACTCTTCCTCCTCATACAAAGTGGTTTTCTATTTCCCCTTCCTATCCTGGGATGTAGCCTTTTCTAGGCATACAGATCTATGGCCACCACTACCTTGACCCTACTTCGTATCCTTCAAGTCCTATGTTTGCATACCCTCCTTATCTTCACTTATGGTAATGACTTTGCTTTGGGTTTTCAGCTCCTTTTCATCTTATTAGACTTAGGCAATTCGAGGAGAAGAGGGGAATGCTTTCACTTCTCCAGAGTCGCTTTCATTAACTCATACTCAATGGAGCTTTTAACAATATTTTTTAAACCCACAGGGGTTGACGGATTAGAGCTTTTAGCAGGGGTTAACACATTTCTTACAACAACAATGGGAGGTGGTTTGGGATTAGGCTCCTCAACAGGGTTAGCCTCCTCAAGGGGTTCCACATTTTCACCAACATTACGATTTTCATTTTCTAATATGGAAGCAAGAGGTTTTCCATGAGGGTTCATTGCTTTAATACATGCTTGTACATGGAAAGCGTTAATCCTTGATGCAAGGGAGGAATCACACCTTTTTTCAATATTAATTTACAGGGAAGAAAGTAAATAAAATGGAAAATTAATTCTTTCATTGTGCCTAATATGATTCAACAAAAAAAAATGGTACGCATGAACTATCACGTATATTCCTTCAAGTGTGAAATATCTCATCATAAACATAATCACCAGGGCATAAGGAGGTGGGAGCTCTAGCTGCATGTACCCATTTTAAAATCTTGTCAGATTCTTACCATCATAAAGAAACTTGTCAACAAATAACTGGTAGTCAGCCCCACTCTTTTTAGCCACCTTGATGCCATTGTTCTACAAACTAGTAGCTTCCATAATAAACTATGTCATCACCTCAAATTTAACAGCTCCAATTGCCACATTTCCCTTCCTCCATGAATTAGTAAATTTAGTGGGATCTCATTGTATCCCTTCATGGTTCAAAAAGGAACCGGGGCATAAGGAGGAGCTCTAGCTGCATTACCCATTTTGAAATCTTGTAGATTCTTGCCATCATAAAGAAACTTGTCAACAAATAACTGGTAGTCACCCCACTCTTTTTAGCCACCTTGATGCCATAGTTTGCAAACTATAGCTTCCACAATAAACTATGTCATCACCTCAAATTTAACACTCCAATTGCCACATTTCCCTTCCTCCATGAATTAGTAAATTTAATAGTAAGGCTCTCATTGTATCCCTTCATGGATTCAAAAAAAGGAACCATACCCACTTGTCAAAGTAGCCTCCATAGGTCCACATTTTGTTTAAGCATCTAGCAATTAGAGGCTTCGTGTGCTTCCTCAACCCACCCATCTTAGTGCTCAACAAGCTTTTCAAGATTCTATTGGATTTTCTTCATAACCACACACCTCTTTGGCTCCCTACCAAACTTTAGAAGGAACTTTTGCTAACAATTTGGGAATAAACACTTAAGGAGGTAAGAATCGAGAAATGTCGTTTAGAGAAGGCCAATGACACATTTCCCAGAGCTAAGAGATCATTATTATTTTTACAAATAATTAATGACTCTTTATTTTTTATACATTGCAATTCTTCACAAATGTGGGTGGAGATGACATTAGGCTTTTCAACACACTCATATTTGGCACATTTCTTCAACTTGGTAATAGCCATGTGATCCTTAACCATCTTTGGAAGGAGATAATTATTACCTATTCCTCCTGAGGAGATCTTCTTGCTTGACATCATACCACTTACCTCATCATTATTCTACATGCTCTTAATATCACAAGATAATAAATGCTTCCTCTACCACTCCCAACCATCATATTTGTAAGTTGTATGCATATTCAAATTTTTCTTTTAAAACCTTGTTCTTTAATGACATCGACAATTGATTATTAACCCAACAGGTCCACCCATTACACCTCAGTGCTTCAATGGTTAGTCCACAAACATATTCCCTTCTCTATACACGTGTTGTATCTTGTGGTTAGTAAAAAAATCATAAGGGACAAGCACTTATCTATGATGTTTTTTAATTCCCAAGGGCATAACATCTCCATTCAAGATATCGACAATTAACTTAGAATCTCCTTCCAAAATTACCTTTTTAAAACCATGATCCTTTAGAGTCTTTATGCCCCCCCAAATAACCATAGCCTTCGCTTCGTTATTAGAGCAGAATCCCAAGTTAACACCATAACTCACAATGTATTCCCCTAAGTGGTTTATTAGTAGACGTCCTGCCCCAGCCATATTTGGGTTGCCTTTGGAGCACCCGTTAAAATTACACCTAATCCACTCTCTTTCAAGAGGAACCCACACTATAGACTTCTTGGCCAAAATTTTGGTCCAATTAAGGTTAGTAAGATCGTTCCTTAGGCCCTAGACCTGCTTAATTATCATATCTTTATAGTTCAACTAGGTTTTAGAGAAGTTGTATCTTCCCACATCCATATTTTCCTTAACCTGTGCTTTTATGATCATACAAACCTCATAGCTGCTTCTCTCAACTTCCATGAAGATCCTGTTATTCCTTTCCTTCCATATTCCTCAGGTTAAGAAGGGGGGAATTTGGTTCCAAAGATCCACAATAACCTTATGGGAAAAGGGGCAATTTGACAAGCTTTCCATAAAAGACTTCATAGTTTGGGGAAACACCTAGTCAATGAACAACATAGGAAGGAAGAATGACCAAAATTCACTAGAAAACTGATAGTGAAAGAAAAGGTGCATTATAGACTCTTCATCCTGTTTGCAAAGGGTGCATTGATTAACCAACTAAAATGCTCTCCTAACTAGGTTATCAATAGTAAGAATTTTTCCATGTAAAGCAACCCACTAGAAATAGTTGAATTTAGGTACCATGTTCTTGATCCACACTTTCTCTCAGTGATGGTCTCTATTGTCAATTAAGGGCTTTATCAATTCATCATAAGCATGTTTAATAGAGAAACAACCTGAAGAGCTCCCCTTCCACATCCATTCATCTTCCCTTTCAATAGAAAACTACTTCACCTCCCTTATTAGATTGTGTAGCCTTAACAAAATTGGATCCTAGTTGATCCGTCTCTGACCTCTCAAATTAACACTTCTTAATACTAGATTGAACTCCTTCCATTTAGGTTCTTCCATCTCCCAATTGACATAGTCTGACACCTTTTTACCACATATCCTTGTTAATATTTTTTTAAGGGGATTTAAGCCATATGTTGAGGAAAGAGTGGAATCCTCAATCTAGGGACCTTTCCAGAAATCAATGTTTTTCCATTTCCAATTCTCTTTCTAACCCTCGATTTCAGCACATTTTAGTTTTTAACAAGGTGATTCCATGGAATAGACCCACTAGGTAGATCAGTCTTAGAGAGGAAATAGCTAGGATTTTAGTTTTTCAAATACTTAGCTTGGAAAATATTCACCCAGTCCTTTGACCCTTCCAAAAGGTTCCATCCCACCTTAGTAGTTAGGGCTTTATTAAGAAATCTGATTCTCCTTATCCCCAGTCCTCCAACACTTTTAGGAATGCAAACTTTCTCCTAGCTCACCAGAGACAATCTATTTTTCTCTCCAGTTCTAGACCACACAAATCTTCTTTGAATCTATTCTATTTTTTCCCCAATGAAGGGAATTTTTTTGAAGAGAGACATGTAGTAAATTGGGATATTCTGTAATGAGGCTTTTAGCAGCTAGATCTTTCAAGCTAAGCTAAGAAGTTTCCCCTTCCACCCAGCCAACATTTTTTGAACTCTCTCAGTTAGCTAGCCCTAATAGTTATTTTCCAACTTTCTAGAGATCAGAGGTAACCCGAGGTAAGTTGTAGGTAGGATAGCTTCCCGACATCCCAATAATTCACCACTCTTTCCTTCACAACTTGGTCAACATTAAAGAAGTATATCTTTCTTTTTTCATAGTTGATAAACTAGCTCGAGACAACATAGTCATTTAGAACTAGTTTCCATAGGATAGATTCCCCCATCGAGGCTTTACCAAACAAGAGTGTGTCATCAACAAACTGTTGGTGGGAGTCAGGCAGGAGAGACGAAGTAGCTTTAAAACCTTTAAGGACTTTAGAGTCAACAAGCTTTTTTATATTCCTTCCTAAGGCCTCAACAACTATTATGAAAAGATAGGGTGAGAGGGGGTCACCTTTCCTTAGACCACAACCACAAGAGAAATAGCCTTGGGGGACACCATTAACCAGAACATAGCACATAGGTGAGGTAACACAGGAAACGAGCAACTTTAGGAATCTTCCCTCTATCCCAAATTTCCTAAGAATGACAAAATGAAATGACCAAGAGACTCTATCATAAACCTTAGAGATATCAATTTTGAAGGCCATCCCAAGGTTTTTAATTAGGTCCATAGAGTGGAGGATTTCATGGGTAGAGATGACAACATCAAGAATATTTATGCCTTGGACAAAACCTTTCTAGTTTGGGGAAATCATTTTTCCTAACACAACTTTAAGTTTGAACACAAGGGTTTTAAAGAAAATTTTATAGACAGTATTGCAAAGGCTAATGGGTTTGTAATATTTAATAGAAGATGCATCATCATTTCGTGGGAATAAGAGCAATAAAGGGGGCATTTAGTTGGTTTAGGAGCCTTCCCAACTTGAAGAAATCTCTAGCAACATTAAAAAGGTCAAATTTGACAATATCCTAATATGTCTGGAAAATACAAGAGGGAACCCATCAGGGCCAGGGGCTTTATAAGCCCCAAAAGAGAAACAACCTATTTTACTTATTTGATAGAAACAACATTAGTCATATTCTTTGATTCTATGTTAGAAATAACTTTAGGAATCACCTCAAGGAAATCATCATGTACTTGATTAGCATTTCCTGGGGCATTTTGGTGAGAGGAGAAGTTAACAACTTCCTCAACTATTTATTTTTGAGTTGAGGCCATGGTACCATCATTTTCTTGAGCAATATAATCATGTTCCTACTTTTGTGTTTCAAGGTAGATTAGTGGAAGAATTTGGTGTTTCGTTCCCCTTCAGTAAGCCATTGGACTCGAGACTTTTGTTTCCAAAAGATTTCCTCCTTTTTATTGATCTAGAACCATTGGGATCTGAGGTCCCTTTCCTTTAAGCATATCTCATCATCCACAAGATCAGCTTCCATATTGTCTTGAACTTCCTTTAAGTTATTTCCCAGTGATTTCTTAATCTCAAATATGTTACCAAAAGTAACTTTATTCTAGCCTTTCACTCTCTGCTTGATTCTACTCAACTTCTCCACTAGGAAAAACATAGGGTGCCACTTATTGGTTCCTCCCACCAATTTTTAACTAAAACAACAAAATCCAAGTGAAGGCTCTACATTATTTTAAATCTTAAAGGGAAAGGGCCCTTATTGTAATCAACATTTCTTTTAAGCACAAGAGCATTGTGATAAGATCTTAACCTTAGGATAGAAGATAGAGAAAATTGAGATATGCTTCAATTAGAAGAGATTAGAAACCTATCCAATTTAACTTGGATCAGTTGATTTCCATTCCTTTTGTTTGACCAAGTAAATTTGGAGCCCTGGAGAGGAATATCAATAAGACCAACAAAGTTTAGGAAATTGGCCTACTCCATCATACTATTAGTATAGTCATCCAACCTCCTCGAATTTTTTGAAGGAAGAAGGGGGGAGTTGAAGTCCCCTCCAAAAATCTAATGATCATCCTTTCTATTTTTAATTGCATCATTTAGATTCTCCCAAAGCTGCACCTTGTCCCTGCTTGAATTGGGAACATAGATATTAATTAACTTCCATTTCTCTTGAGTAGCCAGATCTTCTAGAGAAACTATCAAACTATTCCTACTAGTAGAGAACAAAGTTCCTTTTAATTTTGAGGGATTATAAAGAGTGGAAATACCTCTCAAGGCACCTTCAACCTCACTAACAAAGTAATTCTCTCCAGGCCAGATACTCAAAATTATCTTATCAAAGGTCTCCTTCTTCATTTTTGTTTCTTAAAGGAGAAAAACATTCATTTTATTGTCCAGAATACAAGTTCTAACCAAAAAATATTTATAAGGGTTGTTTATGCCCCTGATATTCTAGGAGAGAAACTTCATAGGGAAACACACAAGGTACAACAACACCAAAATCTCATAAAGGAGCATCTAGGGATACTTCTTTTTAGACTTCGATCCTACGATCGAATCCAAGGTTCTTTGTTTTCCAACAACCACATCCCTTACTGTATCTTTGTTCTTAGAATCCTTTTGGGATGGTCTACCTACCTTATTTCCCCCTCCAACATCTAGCTTCTTTTTCTTTTTTGATTTATTTGGGGCTTGTAATCAGTCATCCACATCTTCTTTATCATTAGGGTGAGGAGGAAACCTCAACAAGGCTAGTGAGTCACTCAAGTTACCTGCCTCCTTCTAAGACATAAATGACATTTCCTCCAGGGACAGTTTGGGGTCAGAAGACACTAATTCTCCTTCTTCTAATTCAACACCTACTATAGAAACAAGTACCACTTCTAGGGGGACTACAATTTGGCCTCCCCTTGTGGGGTCCCATTTGCTTCATCCATATTGTCAATATTCGTTTCCTCCCATGTTGTAGGAATCTCATCTTTTTGGAAGCCCGGGGTAGGGAAACTAACGATAGGGGCAACATACATGAGGTTCAGGCTAGCTGAGTCACTAAAAACAACAAGAGGTTCAATAAGAACAACAACCAAGCTGGAGGCTAGGACTTCCTTCCCATGGAGGACAACATCCATAGGGGCAAAAAAAACTTCAAAAGGGCAATCAATAGAGACAGGTGCAAAGGGATTAGGTATCTGCTCAAAGAGAGAATCCTTGGTAACAAAGGGTCCCTCGATAGGTATTTTCTCACACAAGTTAATGAGGTGACCAAATTTCTTACAAAGCTGGTAGAAATGGCAGGAATTTTTGTATTCTAGGGGTTGAGTCCAGTTGCCAAATTTTAATGTAAGGAGAATAGAAGTTGGAAATACCATATTAACAACCAAATTTACACAAATACAAGCATAAACTAATCTAGAATTCTCCCGAGTAATCTTGTCTATGGCTAGAAGGCTACCAAAATAATTAGCTATCCCTTTCAAGATACATGTCTCCTAGAACTCAAGGGGTAACCCCGACAGTCGAACCCAAGTTGGAGTTGTGGCTCCCAGGTCAACTGAAGGATCACAACCTGGTTTCCACTTATAGAGGGAAGGAAATTTTTTATAACCAACATCAAAAGCCTAGGGGCTGCCCATTAAAACCTTAAGCATATCTTCATAAACAATAAAGGAGAAAATGAAGATACCTCTTGGCATAGCATTCATAGAGACACTTCCTTTAAGATTCCAAGTCAAGGTAGCCCATTGACGTACCAGTTCAATATTTAGACGATAGGCCAAACATTTTCCGACCAATGCTAGTTTAGGGCTGTCCATAGCCTTCAAAATCAAATTTTTAGGGACGTCGACTTCCCAACTAGTCACAAAGTAGGAAGCAAACTCCAATAACCTTTTACCTGAATTTCTTCACAAAATAAGAAAGAGTCTAACCTGAAAGAAGGGGATAAGAGCAACTTTCCAGAAATACTCTCAGTCCTTCCCCTTGGGGAAAGGACAAAGGTATGAGGAGGAGAAGTCACATGGGGAATGACAACACTAGCTGTTGCCACAACATACACAATGCCAAACAAAGGGATAGTAACCTTGGAATGGGGAGCCTTCCCAGGCCCCCCTCTGGACTGGCCCATGAAATAGTCTAATCAAAGCAGGGATGGAAAGATTCAAAAATAGCCAGAGCAGGAAAGTTGTAGAGTAGAGCCGAGTTTTTTACTTCCCATTATAGATGAAGAAGAAGACTAAAATGTTGGGGCCCACTTCGCACTACCATTTTATCTTTTATTACTATATTACTAATATTATTAGATATTTATTATTATTACCAATTCTAAATTTATTTTTAATAAACTTAACCTCATTATTCATGAGGTAATATATATTTACTATTATTATTAATAGTTTTACCAACTGAGGCAAACCTTTAAATATAAATAACTTTACCCATAGAGAGTATTATTAACTGCACTTATACAATAAACTTTACTATTATTTACACAATCATTGTTAATATTGTTTAAATGCTATTACCATTAATATTAATATTTACAATATTATTACATTCGTTATCTTTTTTTTACTTAACAATATTTATGTGTATGTTAAATGCTATTACCATCAATATTAATATTTATAATATTATTACATTCATTATCTTTTTTTTTACTTAACAATAGTTTATGTGTATGTGTGTTTTATCCATTAATGGTATTAACATTTCCTCCAACATTTATATTTATCACTTTTAATATTAACATTGTTGGTTGTAGACATTGAAAAATGTCATAATCAATGTCATACACTCAAATTGGATTTATTAACATCATTTCCTCTTTATCTATCATATTTTCACTTAATTGATTCAATTAGCCTAGCTAATTAATTAATTACATCATTTTCATCTATTGGCCTAATTAATTTAATTGGGTTAATTCACTTCTTTTTGTACTAACACTTCATCT
>VDFB02079525.1:0-23596 GCA_007258455.2 Sequoia sempervirens | reverse complement strand
TGCAAATTGTACCTATTTTAGTGACCATTCATGCAGTATGTTTAAGGACACATTTTAACCTATCTTGTAGCTTGTTTCGTAATCTAGATGCCAATTTTTTTATCTTGTTTTGTTTACTTATCTTTCATGTGATATTTATTTTGATGTTTATATTTATATTTTGTAATTTAAGTCATTTTTTATAACATGAAACTTAGTCCCTTTAGAACTAAAACACAGTCATAATTTTGATTTTGTCTCAAGTTTTATACATTTATATGAATGTTCACTAATGACCAACTTCCCTTTGGACATAACTACCTTTTATCAAATCCAATCAAGTTACTAATAGTTCTTTCCTATTTCCTTTGCCCAAAATAATACTTGGCATGATTGAAATTTTCAAATGGGATTCCTTTTACCTTTTGATGTACTAGATTAATTCTAGCTTCTAGTTTTTCTTAGCTTTCTCTCTAACTCCTAACTTTTTCCATGTTTCTACAATTTTATAGCATTCCACATAAATAGTTTGGTTGTTGGTGCATTTTCCATCCCAATTTGTGAAGCTTTCTTCATGTATTGTTGTAATTATTTAGTTACACCTTATTATATGGAGTTTACGTAGGTAATTTATTTTTATTGGTTAAGTAAGATGGGATAATTGAGTACATATCATTTGTACTTCTTGTTATCTCCTAAGCTTGCAGCCGAACTAAGTTATGAAACTCAGCTAGCTAGAGAAACATGGAAACACTTCTAGGCTATGAGGAACCTAATGATTGAAGTGAATCTTTGGATAGGTCAGCTTCCTAGCTGGTTATATAACCTAATCTATTAGTCTTTAACAGAAAATGGAGAAGGATAAACTAAAAATAATAAAACTGAAAGATGGTAAAACTACTTCTATGGTGATACACCTAATTGAATAGGATTATGAAATTCTAGATTTTCAAACACTTGAATATTGATGACATCTAAACTGCACAATTCACTTCTATAATTTTATACATCAATGTTTCACAGGAAAGTTTGAGTGCACTATCTTCAAAAGGAAAATAATATTTTCACAGTTTAAAGGATAAATGCAATTTAAACATATCCTATAACTTGCATAATTATATTTTATAGAAAGGCATGAAAAGTGAGACAAAACCACAAGAAGATTAAAATACCTCATTAACAGCTTGATAAATCATTTAGTTATGCACAAAACGACAATAATGAAAAGGAAACACAATGCAATCAATGGTACTCAAGGTATTATCTATATATCATATCCCAACATATTGAGTTACAAAGCATGCTCAAACTATCAAAATACTGTTAAAGTCTCTATCTACAAAATTTACATAAGAAGAACTGACTCAAAATGAGTTACAAAATCCATAAGTATCCAAGCTCCACCAAAACATGTTCTAGAAACCTCATGGGTTGGATGCAACAAAAATCCCTAAAATCTAGTCATTAGATTTTATCTAAAAGAGCTCCAAATGAGTGAAAAGGTCAAATTTGACCAAGTCACCCATAAATGCACATGAAACTGATGTGTATATGCTCTCCCAAGCTTTTAAAATCCCAAAAACAACTCCTTGATTCATGGAACATGTTGGAAAACTTCCTCTAACTCCCCAATATTCTTGGCATGAATCATAAAACTTCAAGCTTATCCCTTTGACTCAATCTTATTAACACATGTTTCCACATACCTTAAGGATATAATCCACTTCATTTGCATTTAAAATGACATAAAATAAGTGGTTTATAATTTACCACTTAATTAAATGTTTACATTCTCAAAAAAAAACAAAAAAAAAAGGGCCTAGGCTTGGCCATCATGAGTTAACATACATGAGTCAAAAGCAAAGACTTTTACAAGTTATAAAGAATCCTTGCATATATAGAAGACAAATAAATTTATGCTTAATAATTTTAACCATGACATGTATTAGTTTCAATGCAATCTTTGTTTTTTTGGAAAAGATAGGCAAAAAGTCTATGAGTGGTCGATATACTTTAGGGATTTTCTAAAAACCCTAAAGACAATACATACGAACGCATAAAGCATTTTTTGCTTATGTTGTCAAGCTTTCTGGAAACTTATGGCTGCTAGCAGATGGTTTTGATGGAGCTCAATTTTAGGAGATTCCATGGCGGGTTCTTTTTGCAATTGGAAGTTTCTCGCATATTCTTGAAGGAAATAGTGGCACTCCAATAGATTCTTGTGCAAAACGATAAAGACAAGCTCAGGTGAGCTTTGGGTGAAATTTTTTTTCATTTTTTTCATTTTCATATGTAGAATACCAGCTCATTTCAAGCTGATTATGTAGAAAAATATGGTTTTCCTATGTCTTTATGTGTATTACTTGCTCATTTTATGCACCTCTAATAGGAATCTCAAATTCCTCTGTATATTTCACCCTATCTACTAATAGAGAGGAAATTTTTCTCTTATGGCTACCTCCATACAAATCACAAGTCCCTAAAGGTTTTTTCATCTATTCATGTCATTTTCTATTCCTTCCATGCATTCTCTGCCATGGTTGTTGTAAGGAAAAATATGCCTGAAAAACTTCTCTTCAAGGAATTTAATGTTTTGCTTATTTACCTATTTTCATAACCCTAGTCATGGCCATGAATATTTGATGAAATAAATATCTCTAAACCCTCAGTTGAGCTAACTCCAAAAAAATGAGAGCTCGACCAATAGGTTTCTTGAGGGTTTGCACTTTAGCATCTTCTTGTTCGTATTTCCTCATTATCTTTCAAAATACAGAACCTTGAGTTGCTTCTTCCCGTTTCATATTCATTGATTCCTTTTTGTATTGGATTTACTACTGGAGATTTGTTATTTTGCTTAAAAAGTGATTTGCTCTCATTTGAGCTTTGTTACGTTTCCAGATTCTGGGCTTATGCTAAAACTACAGATTCAAGAAAACAATAGGTTGTGGCCTCATGAATTTTATGGGCTTGGAAGAAAAATGATAACCCCATTTGGGTTATTCCAAACCTATGTCTCCATTGCATTATCTTGAAAATGAAAGCGTGAAAGAGGAAAAGTTTTGCCATAATGATTCAAAACCATTACATAGTATGGGTATAAGTTGAAAACTTTACATATCTTTCCATCCTTTCACAAAACCTACCATTTTCTTCTCTTTTATAAAGGCACGACCTTTATATATCCCACAGATCCTTTGCTTTTTATATTTGTAGCACAAAATCCATTTCAATGTTGAGGGTTTGCAAAATAGGCCGCCATGGTCTATTTTAATCAACTGTTTGATTCTTACTTTTTGGGCATTCATTTTCCTATATTTGTAAACAATGAGCTTCATTTACTTTCATCTTATGGTTGATGTTGTCCCTATTATTGCTACCTTTGACTTGCTTATACAGGTGTTATGAGTGATTCATATGATCTTGAAACCTCTGAACCCTAATCCAAATATCTGCAAAACACAACAAATGAATACATTAGGAGGTCAAATGCAAGAAAGAATAAGGATTCCTCAAGAAATTAATTTGAATAGAAAAAGAGATAGAAAATGAAAGGAAGAACACAATGAAACTTGAAAGCATATCAAAATCTATTCTAAAGCCAACAAACTCCTAATCTCTTGAGGGAATTGGTGCCAATTTGATGTGAAAATTGGCCCTTTCCCAACTCCAATGATGCAAAGTTGATATGTGATGAAGAGTGATCCACTTTGTTGATGCTTGATGTATGCTCCAATATGAAAATCTGCATAAAACATAACTATGATTGGATGAAATTGATGATAAATTGCTATGGATTTGAGTAAAGTAAGTTTACTCAAATTGGGGATGATGAAATGAGGAGATGAGCTCTTCATTCATAGAATGAGAAGATGGATGAATGTTCAAAATAGAGCAATGTGGGATTAATTTTCAACAAATGAGAAGAAGCCACATGTCATCATGTGAATGGTTGAGGAATGAGCACATTTTGAAGAATGTGCAAAGAGGGGGGAGATTCAAATTCAAAATATGGCTTGAAGAATGAGTTGAAAGGTGAAGCACATGCACATGGCTCAAGAAAAGGACATGTAAGAGATTTTAAATTCTTTGTTGAAAGGGACAAGTCCTTTTGGGGGGGAGATTTCAAATTTGAGGAATATTCCCACTTGGATGCCTTTTTGAATGAAAATAGATGATTTATAAATCAATTAAATTGATTTTCATGTGCAAGTTGCAAAATCTAGAGGATTTGAGTGATTAGGATTAAATTAATCAAGATTTGATTAATTTAAAGGAGATTAGCTAATTTTGACTTTTGACTTAGATTTTTGGATTAATTTAAATAAAAAAGAGAGGAATAATGATTTAGATTTAATTAAATAAATATTTTGATTTATTTAACTAAAGAGGGATGATGTTGGATAAAGATTGATTTAATTTAATAGAATGACTTAGAGATTTAATTAAATAAAATGTATTATTTAATTAAAAGGAAGATTACAAAATTAATTAAATAAAATTGATTTATTTAATTAACAAGAGATGATGACTTAATTAGATAAATGATTATTTATTTAATTAAGGGACAAATAGTGATGATAAGCTGAAGAGTTGATTCAAGACGAAACAATGTTAGTTAATTGGGATCAAGTGCACAATGTCAAATAGTATATTTTACGTGTCTACATTTTTCCCCTCTTTGAAGTAATGTACTTGTTGCGTTGTTTCAAAGAATAAACTGTCTTGATCAAAATTCAAAATTTCTTTGATTTTTTCAGATGCCCCATTGTTACCCCAACGAATGAAGAATTATGCTGATATATTTCCCCCTCGAGAGATCGAGTGAAAAGATTTGATTTGAGGGTCGATATCTCGATAAAGAGGTTCAAGGTTAGTTCAACTCGAATATTTGATGTAGACAGATTTGATGATGTAGACAGTCATCGGCCATGGGTAGCCCCATGCCTACTTTGATATATTACACCCACTTGATCCTGATTTGTACCATGATAGTGACATTATTGATGATGAGATTATTATGATGTTTATATGTGATGGATGATATGATGATGCATGGATGATATGGATGCACATGATATGATATGATGATGCTTGGGTGATTATGAAAATAGATGATAAATGTATGGTTTATGAGATGTTTAGAATAACCAATCTATATGATGCAATGATGGGGATGAATGCATGTGGTATGATTAATGCTTTCTATATGATATGATATTCATTATGCAGTATGCTTACAATTTTTTTTTGGATGCAAGATAGATGCAATGGTGATGATTATGATTAACTATCATGGTACCATGTTAGCACGAAAAAGCAAGAGATAGAAGAAAATAAGAGATTCCAACAAGACATGAGATGATGATGATGATGATTACTTTCCAAGGAGTTGGGATTTTCAAAGGGCCAATTTCCTTATGTTTGATAACACACATAAGCACGATGCATCAAGGTATAAAGGACCAGGATGGCTTTGTACTTAGTGTGATGGACTTTGACTTGACAAATAGATAGGAGTGTTCTTGTTCACACCTGACATACGAAACCTTGCTAGGATGCACTTTAGAAGTTTCAAACATCTCGGACCAAAACATGGAAAGGTATAACCAATCAATGCAATAGTCAACAGGCTATCCAAAACATCCTCTATACATATCTAACAAAGCAAGTATTCACCAAGTTATTTTACAAGAACGTCCAACGAGCACAACAGACAAAAGAATAATGATCGTTGCCCCATTCCTTTCTCTCTAAATCCTTCATTTGGATATCATCGAGAGGTCCTTGGACTGAGCCAATAAGATAAGTCAAAAGACAAAGATAAAGCACACAAACAAGTTGATGTTCTTCAATACTGCTAACCAAAAGGGAATGTGTCTTTAAGGATAAGAACCGAAACTTATTGCCAAAAGATAATGCCCATTGTAGGAAGGATACATCCTTGGACATGTTAGTGGATGGCGGCACGTCATTTTGTTTATCCAAAGTGTTCCTTCTAATAAATAATGCCCCTTGTAGGAAGGATTCATCCTAGGACATGATGTTATAGATGATTGATATGGGACTATGTGGATGATGGACTATCGACATAAAGAATTGACCAACTTGCTTATGCACTGACTTAGACTTGAGACTTGATGTTTTGGAGTTCTGGTTTTTAATCTGCTAGACTTGTTTCTAACTATTTCACCAAAGGTTGAGGATGATGATCAGTTTATTATGGATGGTGTTATTTTGGGTGCAAGCGAGATGAGATGGATGGATTTTTTCAAATATTTGGATATTTTTGGAGTTTTGCAATGTGAGGCTGTTTTTTTTTGGTATTTTTTCAATATTTTCAAATGTTTTGATTTTTTATTTTCCAATGTTTTTGGTGTTTTCTGAGATTTTGACCAAGAGACTAACCTAAGGACCTATCCTAGGGGCCTTGGGGGCTGATCAACAGATTAGCCTTGCCTATGTTATACACGCAGAGACCACGTAGTTCAACTGACGACTCTGTTTTTGACTTTTTGAATGACTTTTTGACCTGTTTTTGGGATTTTGATGTTTTGTGAATGTTTTTGGATTTTGATATGTTTTGAATGTTTTTGGATTTTCTGATTTGAGGACCTTAAGATCATACATGAATCCAATCCAATGAGAACGTGCCCCCAGCATGATGCAATAGACTACTCCGATAAAGGCAGGACAAACTGACCTTGAGGATGGGCCGAGTAGTACTAGGAGGGATCACGATACGAAAATAGGACCAAGCTATGGTGCAGATGCGAGTGGATGAATGATGAATGGAGATCTAGATGCAATGGATGATGGAAGTGAAATGAATGGAAGATGTAGAACAAGCCATAAAGATCCTGGTGGATGGAAAGTGCTTATTTACACAAGGTGCCTGTTTGCCAGGTTTTCACCGAGGTACTTTCCTAAAGTGCCACCAAAGTGGTTTTCACTATAGGATGATTTTTTTTGATCCATTTTTTTATTTTTTTTGGATTTTTTACTTTTTTTATTTTTATTTTTTTTTTGTTGTCACCAAGATGCCTGTTTTCCAGGTTTTCGCCAAGGTAACCATTTTTTCATGACATTTTCTGATTCTTTTGGATTTTTCATTCTATACCTTGAAAGATTTTAGGCATAAAACTTTTTGAGATGGGAGCTATTCATGGGCTCCTGCAGAGGTTCACCTTCGAGTGTTGATAAGTGATATGCCCCTAACTTGTAACTTGTTGTGACGATGAAGGGCCCCAACCAATTAGGTTCAAACTTGCCTTTGGTGCTTGGGTTTGAGACATTTTTCTGATTTTCTTTTATGACCAATTCTCTGACTTGGAACGTTCTGCTTCTGATTTTCTTATTGTAGCTCCTTTTGAGTCTATTCTGATAGACTTGCAAGTGATTCAAAGCATCCATATGTCTCTCATCTAGTAACTCTAGCTCATTGAGTCTTGATACTCTGTATTCTTCATCAGTGATGAGGTTTTACAGTGATATCCTGAGGGATGGGATCTCGATCTCAATTGGGAGTACCGCTTCTGATCCGTAGACCAAGGAGAAGGGGGTGGCACCAGTGGGTGTGCGGATGCTGGTTCGATAAACCCAAAGGGTAGGATTAAGTTGTAGATGCCAATCACAACTTGTGTCATTGATTGTTTTCTTGAGGATTTTAAGGATGGTTTTGTTTGTCGCTTCTGCTTGGCCATTGCCTTGGGGATAATACAAAGTGGAGAAGCAATGTTGGATTTTGAATTTTTTGCATAAGTCGCAGACATCCTGATTTTTGAATGGTGTCCCATTATCTGAGATAATGGCTTGTGGGACACCATAGTGGCATATGATATAGTTCGGAATGAACTTTGAAATCTACTTCCCAGTTATGTAGGTCATAGGTATGGCCTCCACCCACTTAGTAAAGTACTCTATTGCGGTTATGATGAACTTATGGTTGTTAGATGAGGTGGGAGTGATTTTACCAATGAGATCGAGTCCCCACTGCGAGAAGGGCCATGGTGTGATGATAGGATGGAGCTCTTGAGCTAGAGCATGGATGAGGTCCCCATGCTGTTGACATTGTAGACACTTTTTGGCATGATCATGTGCTTCTCATTCCATTGTGGGCCAATAATACCCCATCCTCAGCAGTTTCTTGGCTATGGTTATTCCACTCGAGTGTGAACCATAGATACCGTTATGTACTTTGGTTAGGGTGGTTAATGCCTCATCAGCATTTAAGTAGTGCAGTAAGGTACCTTCTATACTTCTATGGTACAGGGTATCACCTAGGATGACAAATCTAGATGCCTTTTTAACAAAGGTTCATTTTAGGTTCGATGGCAGGTCAGCAGGTATAACTCCTATGTGAAGATAAGTATAGATATCATGATACCAAGGATTGCCAAGACCAATGATTTCACATACATATTCTAATTCTGGTACCTCAAATGCTGGAGCGAGAAGCTGCTCAATCAAGAATTTATATTTTGGGACATTGTTAGGGATGTCCAATAGGGACCCAATTGTTGCCATGGCGTCTGCTACTCTGTTGTTGGTTCTAGGAATTTGCTCAAATGTTATTTTGATGAAGGATTCTTTAAGGGTCTCCACCAATTTCTTATATGGAGTGAGCTTGTCATCCTTAGTCTGATATTCATTATTGGCTTGGTTTATAATTAACTGAGAGTCTCCATATACTTTTAGAGCCATGATGTTCCATTGCACTGCTATCCTGATACCTATAGCCAAAGCCTTGTATTCCGTGATGTTGTTGGTGCAAGGAAATGCTAGTTTGTATGACCTTGGTATGCAATCTCCTTGTGGGGTGATGAAGAAGACACTTGCTTCTGATCCATGCTGCGTGTATGAGCCGTCAAAGTATATTTTCCAGTGATCAACCACGTTGAGCTTAAAGATGGATTCATCTAAAAACTCTGAGACAAGGGGATTCTCAGAATAAATAGGTGCTTCTGCTAGTTGATCTGCGATGACCTGACCCTTGATTTCTTTTCTCTCCACATACTCGATGTCATATTCTGATAATATCATTACCCATTTTTCCATTCTGCTTGTGAGCATTGCCTTTGATAGTAGATACTTGAGGGGATCAATTTTGGCAATGAGCTTTATTTTGTGTGCCAACATGTAATGTCTAAATTTTTGAGATGCAAACACTACTGCGAGACATGCTTTCTCGATAAATGAATAGTTTAACTCATGCCCAACCATTGTCCTGCTGATGTAGTATATAGCCCTCTCCGTTCCATTTTCATCATGTTGAGCTAGGAGAGCTCCAAGGGCTGTTGTTGTTGCTGATACATATAAGATCAATGGTTTCTTTGGGATAGGTGGCATTAAGACTGGTGGTGTCAATAGGCATTCCTTGATTTTGTTAAATGCCTCTTCACATTTATCATCCCATTTGTACGCTACTCCCTTGTGGAGTAGCTGAGAATATGGATTTTGTTTGTCTGCTAACTGTGCTATGAACCTTCGAATGGACTGGAGTTTTCCTTAGAGGCCTCTTAATTGTTTTAATGTCTTTGGTGCTTCCATTTCGAGGATTGCTTTCACTTTTGTTGGATCCACTTCAATACCCCTCATCGATACTATATATCCTAGCAATTTTCTTGATTATACGCCGAAGACACACTTTTTTGGGTTTAGTCTTACTTTGTATTCTTCTAGTCTATCAAAGATGGCACTCGGGGTCGCTATATGGTCTTGTCTTTTTCTGGACTTAGCTAGGATGTCATCAACATAGTCCTCAACTATTTTATGGATCATATCATGGGAGATCAATGTCATAGCCCTTTGATATGTCGCTCCTACATTTTTTAGGCCAAATGGCATCATGTTCCAACAGTAAGTCCCCCATGGACAAGTGAAGGTTGTCTTATGTTGATCCTCTTTTGCTATCATGATTTGGTTATATCTTGAAAATCCATCCATTAGTGATAACATCTCATGTCCCGTTGTTATGTCCACTATCATGTCACTGTTGGGAAGTGGGAAGTCATCCTTTGGAAATGCCTTGTTCAAATCTATGAAGTCTGTACATATTCGAATGGCTCCATTAGGTTTCGAAATAGGTACCAAATTTGATACCCACTCTGGATAATCTATTGGTCGTATGAATCCTGCATGTAACAACTTTTTGAGCTCCATTTTGACCAATAAAGAAATTTGAGGATGCATTTTTCAAAGCTTTTGTTTGACCAGTTTTGCTTCTGGATACACTGCTAAGTGATGAACCATAGTCTCTGGATCAAGTCCTGGCATGTCAGCATAACTCCATGCGAAGTTTATTTTCCTTTCCCTTAGGAATGCTGCTAGTAGTTCTTGCTCTTCTGATAGTAGTGATTCCGCATAGAATGTGACATGTGGGGTCTTCTCTGTTCCTAGGTTGACCGGATTGCATTTTTTGGCCAAGACTGCTGACTTCTCCTGATGAATAGCTCTTAAGGGAAGATTGAATCCTTCATCCTCGGGTGCCTCAGAGAGGTTTTCACCATTGGATACGTCCTTTCTTTTTACTATTTTCTTGTCAGAGAGTGCCACGATGTGGTTTTCACTCAAGGACTTGGATATGATTCTTAGTTTCTCACTTTTACGACTGAAGGATTCAATCGTTTCCCCATAATAAGCCTGTGTCTAGCTCTATTATAAACCCTGCTTTATGATCTCCATCCATAATGTTATCCCTTAATCCCATGAATTCTGAGAGTGCCTCATCATTTTCGAATGTATCAAGAACTAGTGGTCCTCGTTGGTCGTAGTCGATGAGTTGGGGATATACCAAGTGGATTTCATGGTCTTGGTTGTTTGGCTTAAAAGATAAGGTATTGATCATGCAAAGGGTGGTGTCCTCAAATAACCTAGGTAGATTAGTCATGGGGTCCTCATCATCACTACTACTACAGACATTGGTTATATCAAAGGTATAGTTGTCTAGGACACGACCTGTAGATACTGGTAGCTCTGCTACTATCAACGAACAAGATTTATTAACCACTCTAACCGGAGGACTTCGGCCACGTATGGTTATGCTCAGAGGGGTACATCCAAGGCCAAGATTTGTTATTGGTCACATCTCTAGCATGATAAGTATTGTAAGGCCATTGTCGTTTTGTCCCAATCGTTGATTTTTGTCGTAACCCATTGCAAGCATCATTTGGAAACCTTTGCTTCTTTCATCTATTGGTAAATTAGTTGTTGGTCTCTCATCTTGGTATAGCATGTGAAATGGATCTGTCTCAATGTCCTCTTGGCCAAGATCTCCCTAGCTTGTGAATTCAGGATAGTTTTTAGGAGACGTTTGAGATGTGGAAGCTTGATTTTGTTGTGGGCGTCCTCATGATTTAGGAGATTGTGGTAATTCTCCTATCACAAAAGCATTGTTAGGGACCCTGTAGCTTCCACAATCGTCCTCCTGGATGATGAGCTTGATGTCAGAGATGGTGGGAATGGCGGGTGTCTCTATCTTAGAAGTGAATGTGAGGGTGGTAGGATCAATGTATGACGTGGATGGGTCCTCATCATTTTTTGGTATTTGGGGGATTTTGTAATATTTTGCTTCAAGATTTTTGCAGTATGAAAAAGGTTTGGGATCTCCATGGATGGTAACTTCTTGTCCATTATGTGTAAATTTCACACATTGGTGGAAGGTTGATGCTACTGCTTTCATCACATGAATCCATGGACATCCTAGGAGGATGTTATATGGAAAATCAAGGTCCAAGACCTAAAAAGTGGTTTCCATAAGAGCCGGCCCTACTTGAATAGGGAGTTTAATCGTGCCTTGAGAATGTTCTAATGTGTCTCTAATTTCTAATGAATGCGTCTCTAATTTCTTGGAATGTTCTAATGCCGGAAGGTAAATGAGAGAACCATTATATAGTGGGGCCTACCAAGCTCCTAGGGAATAGTCGCATAAGATAAGTGTCATCATATGCGACCTCCATGCAATGAACCTAGAATTCCCTGATGTGATCTTCAGGATTTCCC
Source organism: Sequoia sempervirens (assembly GCA_007258455.2). NCBI lineage: Eukaryota > Viridiplantae > Streptophyta > Pinopsida > Cupressales > Cupressaceae > Sequoia > Sequoia sempervirens. The sequence goes on along the minus strand of VDFB02079525.1, from coordinate 11,620 downwards.
ATCCCTCGATATTTGTCAAATTTGGGGATTTCAAATCCCTTAGGGAATGGTTTCATCTCTAGGCTCCTATCAAATGGATAGGGACACAAGTTGCTTGGTTTTTTCGTTGTTCGTCCAGATTGCATGTTGAGCACTTGTTGCGAAAGCAACCTGATTTGTGTTGTCACATCATTTTGCGGATCAGGGGGTGGGATGAAAGTGTTTTGGGATGTTTGAATTGTGGGTTGGATGGGTGGGTTGGTCAGCGTGTTGTTTGGTTTGTTTGTTGTGTTGAGTGAGGTAGGCTTCCACCTGCTTTTGTATGAACAATGCTTGTTGTTGATCTTGTTGTTGTTGCGCTAAGATTTTTTCTTGTTGTTGAGCCTGTTGTTGTTGTTCCAACAATGCTTGTTGATGTGCTTGTTTTTTTTCCAACAATGCTTGTTGTTGGGCTTCCCATTCTGTTGCTTCTTGTTGCTCTTGATATTGCTTTAATGCTTGTTGATATGCTTGCAATTGCACTGCTTGTCTTTGTTCCAGGAGTTGTGCTTGATATTTGGCTTGTTGTGCCTGATATTGAGCTTGCGCTTGAGCTTGTGTTTGTGCAGATTGTGCTTGTGCTGCTTGTTGTAGCAATAAAAGTTGTGCTTGAGTGACCTTTTGTGATTGTAATGCTTGTGCGGATTCTTGTTGTTGTTGTTGCAATAAATCTTGAGCTTGTTGTGCTTGTAATACAGCTTGGGAAACTTGCACAACTTGAGTAGCTTACTGAGCAGCTAGGTGTACAAATTTTTGTTTCTGCACTTGTTGGTATCCTCGTTGGAAAGAAGCTTGCAATGTCGTGTCATATTGGCTTGATGTTGTGGAAATTGGTGGTGGTGGGGGTGGTGGTGGATTTGGGATGGTATTTGTAAAGGTGGTGTTCATGATGGATGGTGTTGTTGATATGGTTGGTCCTTGAGAGATCATGTTTTGCGATGTTAAGGGAGTGTTTGATGATGTTGCAATTGCTTGTGTGTTTGTCGTTTGTTGTTGTGATATCAACAACAAAGTTTGAGCGTTTGGTATGATGCTTTGATTGATATTTGGGATAGTGGTTTGATTGATATTCAATAGAGGGGGAATCCCTAAACCAAGGAGTGATGTGGATGATGATGGTAATGGTGGAAGAGGTGGGAATGTGGGGTGCAAGTTCTTGTGAAAATGTTGTGGTGTCAAAGATGCCCCCTGATGCAAACATGTCCCCTTCCTCTTGTGAATTTGTGAGGAGAGGAGTTTGAGGCATTGCACGAAAGCATGATGATGATGGATCATGATGGAAGGTGAGAGGAACATTCTTATGTAATGGGTTTTCAAGTATGTTTTGTTCCAAGGTGGTGTTTGCATCCAAGTTTTGATTATTAACAAGGGGGTGTGCTTGTAGAGCATTGAGAAATGCATTTCCCCTGTTAACGTTGGGTTGGGTTGGAGCAAAAGATGTCATGATTTGCGGAATTTTCTGCGTGATGTTTTGGGATGGGAGTGTAGATGAGATGGGAATGGTGGATGAGATTGGAGGAAAATATTTCTCAACTATAGTACTCACATCAAAATCCGAAGGTAATTTGGCCCCTTGTTTTGCTAGCTCAAGCATGTATAAGGAAGGGTTGAGCCTCATCATGATGTTGATGATTCTCTGATTATCTGAATTTTGGAGCATCTCAGTCATTTCCTTGTGAGACATTCCAAAGGTAAGATCTTCTCCTTGGTGTTCTTCTTATGTATTTTGCGATGATGAGAGGGTCAAAGGATTACTTGATTCAGCGGGATTTATTTCTGCATTTGTTTGGCTAAGATCACTTGATGCGGGTATTTCTTTGTTGGCTTCCATACTCTTCTTGTATTGAGATCTATTTAGAACCATAAAACAAGGATCAATTTTTGAGAATATGGGAGATGAATCTCTTAATTATTTGGATCGATCTTTACTTTATGCCAAAAGTAGAAAATTCTAAGATGCCTTGAGGATCAAAGATGATGATGTGGTGATGATGTGAGGGATGGATAATGTGGATGTTATTGTCTTTTGATCAATATTGATGTGAGATGCTAGGCTTTTTGGACTTTCAGATATGTTTCAGATTTTTTATTTTGATTTTTCCTTTTGATTTTGTCCTTGATCTTGATTAGTTTTGATTGTTTTGATTTTGAACAAGAAGACCCTAAGATGTTGGATGATGATCTAAGGGATAGCTTTGTTCAAGAGATGATAATTTGAATATGTATGGGGAGAAGGATGCATCTACCCATACCTATCCAAACAAGATGATAGTTTCACTAAGCATATGGAGAAGGATTCATCCACATATACTAAGCTAAACAAGATGATTTTGATGACTTTGACTAAGCACATGCAAAAGGATGCATCTACACATATTTAGCCAAAGGTGATTTTGATGATGTTTTCAAGGATTTTAATCTCAAAGATTTTGATGATTTTGATGATCTATATTTTTGTCCAAAAGCCTAGTAGCAAGGATGATTTCAAGATTTCTCAAAAGGTGAGTTGTGAGATGATGTTTTTTTTGATACTTTTGGAGGATGGATGAAAAAGATTTTGATATGTTTTGATCCTAAGATGAACCTAAAAAAGACACTTTGTTTGCCTAGACCTAGGTATTGAAGAACATGAAAATGCTTCCTAAAGACCTTTATAACCAAAGAATGATTTCTTTTGAACAAACATTTTCAAATTTTGGGCAAATGACCTCGTGATTTGGATTTTCTTGAGAATCATGAATCTTCAATCACACATGAAAGTCTTTTTTGTTTAGCTTTTCTTAATATCTTTATTTTTACCAAAAACACTTTCTTTGATTAGGCTTTCAAACTAAGATGTCCAATGTCTTACCTTCTTCAAATCCCACAAGATATGTTATGTGGAAATTCAATGAAGTTAAGGCAAGGGTTTTCCTATTGTTTACTTAAGGAGACAAATTGAGATATAACCCAATGTTTAGAAACCTGTAAGGATGTGGATCCCAAGGGAAATCAATAACATATAGATTGAGTCAATGGTATTTGTCTCCAAAAGGGTTTGAAATTTGGATAATGTTAAGTGTTTGTTTTCAAGATGTTCTCGATCAAGCAATGCATTTTGTAACCCAAGAATAAGTACAATCCTATGGATGTGTAAGACAATATTTGTTGGATTCCCACTTGGACAAGTCCAGCTATGCTTATCTCTAGCGAATGGTTGGATACTTGACCCCACTGGCTCCCCTCCATGGCACTCACTTATACGGGGCAACCGAGCATCAACACCCATGAAACTCCCATGGCATGCTTTCCATTTCTACTAGAAGACTGTAAAAGTGTGGGGTAACTTCAGAATGGCCGTTCTTGCACCAACAAATACATTAAAGGATTTTTGCAAATTCTAACACATGGGTTTTAGTAAGGACTTTTTTGTTCATAAGAGTTGACCCATACGGCAAGAGTCCCCTTTCAGATCCATCTTGTCAGAATCAACCGCGTGATATTGGAGTTTACTCCAATATCCACATTTATATACTGGTTGGAAAATACTCTTGGCTTTAGAGTGTTACCGGATGAGTCGTTCCCTTGGGTGAGTACTTTTTCCCCAAGGCAGGCCCTCTAGGATAAACAAAAGCAAGCAAAGACAAAATCCGTAACTTGATCAATCTTTGACGGAACAAAGAGAGATAATATACGCAATGATGCTCTACTCACACTTGCACAAGATTTTTTTCAATTTTAAACCCAAATTGAAGTGTGTAGGTGATTGCTTTGTCTCACCCTAAAGTCATGAAAAAGGCCTTTTTATTCTCAAGATCGCTATAAAGCGCGACGTCCTTTTTCAATGCCCTTAGTTTAAGTAATCTCTCACAAAAAACAAAGTTGCACTTGTTCTTTTTAAATCCTCAAAGCAAGATGCGAGTTCTTTTTAGAGCACCAAATCACAAGTGAAAGACATTTATTCAATTTGTTAATCCAAGAAACAAAATCTAGTAAGTTGTAGTTCTAATGTTTGTTTTAAGCCTTTTGTATTGTTCTTTTTAGAGCCCAAATTGAAATCTATTGAGTCCTAAAAGCTTGAAGCGATAAAATCTTTAAAACAAATAATTATAATTGCTTCCAAGAGTGTTTAAAGACACTTGATACAATAGAGAAATGATGTAATAAGAAGCTTTGCTTTCATTTCTTGCTCCCCTTTTTGATTTCATAACCTACAAAAGTGTTCAAAACGTTAGATGAGATCAAGAAACAAAAGGATATAGGGGTTAGATGAACCATTAACCATAAAAACCTTAAAACTTAGACCAAGTTATCATGTGTTTTGATTTTAGATGCAAATTTGAAAATTTTAACTCACTAATAGTTAAGAAAAACCTACACCATTGGATAGCTTATGAAATTCTACCCCATTTCAAAAAATAAAGTATCAAAAAAGACCTCCGTATGACCAAGATATGGTCATTTTAAAATTGACTCTAAAAGCGCTAAAACAGTGATCATATGCGCTAAAAAAATGGGGATTAATGAATAGTAATGTCAAAAAACAACAAAATTTTATAAAAAAATGTGTTAGATTTGTAATTCAAGCCCTCTTTCTAGCACCAAAATGTGAACCCTAATCCAAATACCTACAAATACAACAAATGAATACATTAGGAGGTCAAATGCAAGCAAGAATAAGGATTCCTCAAGAAATTAATTTGAATAGCAAAAGAGATAGAAAATGAAAGGAAGAACACAATGAAACTTGAAAGCATATCAAAATCTATTCTAAAGCCAACAAACTCCTAATCTCTTGAGGGAATTGGTGCCAATTTGATGTGAAAATTGGTCCTTTCCCAACTCCAATGATGCAAAGTTGATATGTGATGAAGAGTGATCCACTTTGTTGATGCTTGATGTATGCTCCAAGATGAAAATCTGCATAAAACCTAACTATGCTTGGATGAAATTGATGATAAATTGCTATGGATTTGAGTAGAGTAAGTTTACTCAAATTGTGGATGATGAAATGAGGAGATGAGCTCTTCATTTATAGAATGAGAAGATGGATGAATGTTCAAAATAGAGCAATGTGGGATTAATTTTCAACAAATGAGAAGAAGCCACATGTCATCATGTGAATGGTTGAGGAATGAGCACATTTTGAAGAATGTGCAAAGAGGGGGGAGATTCAAATTCAAAATATGGCTTGAAGAATGAGTTGAAAGGTGAAGCACATGCACATGGCTCAAGAAAAGGACATGTAAGAGATTTAAATGCTTTGTTGAAAGGGACAAGTCCTTTTTTGGGGGAGATTTCAAATTTGAGGAATATTCCCACTTGGATGCCTTTTTGAATGAAAATAGATGATTTATAAATCAATTAAATTGATTTTCATGTGCAAGTTGTAAAATCTAGAGGATTTGAGTGATTAGGATTAAATTAATTAGGATTTGATTAATTTAAAGGAGATTAGCTGATTTTGACTTTTGACTTAGATTTTTGAATTAATTTAAATAAAAAAGAGAGGAATAATGATTTAGATTTAATTAAATAAATATTTTGATTTATTTAACTAAAGAGGGATGATGTTGGATAAAGATTGATTTAATTTAATAGAATGGCTTAGAGATTTAATTAAATAAAATGTATTATTTAATTAAAAGGGGGATTACAAAATTGATTAAATAATTTTTTTTTATTTAATTAACAAGAGATGATGACTTAATTAGATAAATGATTATTTATTTAATTAAGGGACAAATAGTGATGATAAGCTGAAGAGGTCATTCAAGATGAAACAATGTTAGTTAATCAGGATCAAGTGCACAATGTCAATTAGTATATTTTACGTGTCTACAAAACCTAATGTGTATAATCATGTATCTTATGATCTCTTGATTGTTCAAATTGGCCAATGTTTGTTAACTTATAATATCATTCTATGATTGATGAATATCATGGTTTAGTTCTTTGAAGCATTATGATCTCATTGTATATATCTTTATTGCTTGTATTATTGAATATAACACATACATTGCTATGAATGATTAATTTATCTTTAATTGTGTCATAATGTTTTGGAAAGCTTAGCAAGCTTATCTCATAAAAAAATGAATCTTAGCATGTTGGGTTTAACCTTCGTGGGAGCCACATTTACCACACATGCTGAAATTTGATAAATTAGATCAGAAACACAAATGTACATGTATCTACACATGAAGCAAATATGTTAGTGAAATAAAATGCATATCTTGGATGTTGTTGATGACTTCAATGGTTTTTTGGGACATCTAGGATATGCATGCTTGTTTAATATAGATTGAGATCAGTTTATATATGCATAGGTATTTGTTCATGTAAAGTTGGAAATTTTTCATTGATTAGAGCATAGCTCTAACACCATTGCTTATATCAAATGCAAGATCTGAATGTAATGTAGGAATGATTTAAATGTGCCTTTTCTTCAATTTAAAATAAACAAGCTCAACCTGATTGAGCTATGAGTGAAAATTTGGTAACATTTTTGGCAACATTTGCTTCATGTTTACCTGCTAAACATTCTGACTAGTTGCCTAGACTTATCCTTGTGGATGGAGTCATTCATAAACTAGGCTAATGACTTAGAAAATAGACTCAAAACTTTTGTAACTTAGATTTGACAGTATGAATGACACCTTGGTATTTATTGAAAATGAAACTAACAAGTTGTGCTAAAAGCACTTAGGGAATGAAACATGCATCTAAACTATAGTGTAACAACACTTTATTGAAAGCATTAACCTAACCTAATATTTACAAAGGTAGATCATACCTCAAAACAATGTTTGAGGTGAATCCTATTAACTGGGATAGGCAAGATTTCTCCATCCATCTTTGATAACAAAAATGCATTTTTGTTCCTTACATTCAGTGATGACAAATGAGCCAGTCCATAAGTTGTCAAACTTTGTATGCTTTCCTAGTCTGCTCTTCAATTCATCCCACTTGAGCACAACATCACCTTCTCTGAAAACTCGTTGGGTTTCTCTTTTATCAAATACTTTCTTTGTTTGGAGTTGATGAAACTCCAAATACTTCATTGCCTTGTATCTTGTTTCTTCTAGCTCCATGAGCTCAACATATCTAATGGACATTGGGTCTTGTTCTTCAAACATCTCCAACTGATGTACAATATCAAGAGCTAGTAGCTCTACAGATAAAGGAAGTCTTGCCTCTTTTCCATAAACCAGAACATATGGAGAATTTCCAATAGATCTTTTAGGAGTTATTCTATCTGTCCATAGTGTAGATTTAAGCTTGGTGTGCCAAACTCTTTGATTTTACTCCATGGTTATTTTAATGATCCTAATTAGATTCTTGTTTGTACTCTCAACCAAACCATTACCTTGAGGTTAATAATTATAAGAGGTAATCAGATGGATTCCATTTTTTACAGCCCAATCTGTAACTCTTAATCCCATGAATGCAAGAGAATTATCTGAAATGATGGAAAAAAGAACTCCAAATCTAGTTATTGTATCTTCATAAAAGCTTAAAATAGAAGAATCATTAGCTTCTTTCAAAGCTACTTCTTTTTTCCAATGTGTAAAATAATCAGTTGTTGTAAGTACCCACCTGTGACCAACAATGGAAGGTAAATTTATTGGCTCAATAAAATCAATGCTCCATCTCATGAAGGGCTGATCAACCTAAATTGGTTGCAAATGAAAAGTTGGCAGCCTCTCTTTTCCTGCAAATAAAACAAATTTTACACATTTCCTTCCCCAAGCATGGGCATCCTTAAAAAGGCTAGGCCAATAATAGCTAGCTCTCATAATCTTCCATGCAATTATTTTTGGAGAGAAATGTCCCCTTGAAGTTCCATCATGGAACTCATGAAGCACTTTATCTATTTGATCAGTGTCAATACACCCTAGTAAAACACCATTCAGATCTTTCCTGAAAAGGATCTTATCAATCAACACATGCGGTATGGACTGCAACTTGAAATATCTTCTTTTAGCTCTATCCAAACCTAGTGGACATTTACCAGTATGCGAAAAATGGGTCATACCTTGAACCCAACTTGCATCTAACATAGGTGCATCATCCTGAGGCTCATTATCATTAACTAAAACGGTCTTTGATTTTTATTTTAGTTCCTCTTCAAGAGTTGAGGCTAACTGTTTACACAATCCTCTACCTTTAACAGGCTTTGTGATTTTTATGTTAACATCAAACTCCATAACTATTGTGATCCGCCCTGCTCTTTTTTCATTCAGGTTTTTGCTGAGCAGAAATTCTTTCACACTAGAGTGCGCAACCATAACATGTATCTTATTATTAGAGATTAGAGGCTTAAATTTCTTTAGACTTCTAATCATAGCAAGAAATTTTTTTTCAACAAAGGTATAACTCTGCTCATAATTAGCTAGACCTTGATTGAAAAAGGCTTTTGGCTACTCTAAACCATCGTTATTTTTCTTAACCTTATAGCAGAAATTGAACTAGTGCTACCAAAAGCATACAGAATAAAGTCCTTTGAGAAATATAGATTTATCAGTGTAGAAGTTGATGCTAAATGTTCTTTAATAGCTTCAAAGCTACATTTGGCTTCCTTAGTCTAGATGGAAATTGCATTCTTTTTTAACATGACAGTTAAAAGCTATAACAGATTTGCAATATTAGGTATAAATATTCTCAAGAAGTTAATTCTTCCTAAAAAGCTTTGCAACCCTTTCTTCTGATTGGGTAATGGCAGCTCTAATATGGCTTTAACTCTTTTAGGGTCAATAGTAATTCCTTTCTTTGACACTATGTGTCCTAATAGCTTACCTTCATGAACAACAAAGATACTCTTTTTTGGATTGAGAGATATACCATACTCTCTACACTTTTCAAAAACTTTCTTGAGATGTGACAAATGTCCATTTGCAATTTTAGAATATACCATTATATGATCCAAATAAACAAGCAAAAACTTCTGAATTAGAATGTGAAATGCCATATCCAAGGCCCTTTGAAATGTGGCACTAGTGTTAGATAAACCAAAAGGAATTCTCTTGTAGGCCATAGTGCCCCAGTTTGTTGTAAACTTTGTCTTATATTGATCCTTTTCCTTAACTAAAATCTAGTTATAACTAGAATAACCATCAAGAAGAGAAAATATCTCTGAACCAACAACAACTTGAAGAATCTATTCCATGGAGGGTAATGGGTAATGATATTTTAAAGATGCTCTGTTAAGATCTCTAAAATCTACACATAATCTTATCTCCCCATTTTACTTTCTAACCAGAACAAGGTTAGAAACCTAGGAGGTTTGTTTAATTGGAAATATAATGCCCCCCTCAACTAACTTAGTTAGCTCTTTAATCATTAAAGGCTCAAGCTTGGGGTTCAAAGGTCTCTTCTTCTTCCTAATAGGCTTAACATCAGGCTCTAATTTAATTGTATGTTGAGCAATATGAGGGTCAAAACCCTTTAAATTAGAATATTTCCATACAAAAACATCATGAAACTCTTGGCATAAAGCAATAAAATCCTTCCTATATTTAGCTAAACAAATTCTTCCTATCTTAAGAAGCTTACCTTTAAAGATTTCAATTTCCTCATAATGGTCTTCTTTGACTTGAATACTGATTTTTCTCTTCTTAAGCTGATCATCAGTGTTGAAAATAGACTCCAAGGTAACTAAACCCTTGGGTAATTTATTTGTCTTTAGCTGTATGATCTAATCATCATAATGTTGTTTAAGCTTCTCTTGATTCACTACAAAAAACTGATCCTTTTCAAGTAGGAAAGATAAAATTTGTTCATCACTGTCAAATACTTCCAAATGAACATTGTTATTTGGAATGGAAGGTCTGATTACTACTTTGACATACTATTGTACCTTCTCCTTCTTGATAGCATTGGGGATATCAAACTATACACCAATAGCAACAAGTCTGTTTGCATGTTTGTTTTGATTTCTTGGGATAGAAACCAAAATTAAAGGCGTTAAATTCCTCTATTACATCCCATACTCTATTTCGATATGAATTTAAGGCATCATTCTTAGCAACACTCAGGCCTCTTACTTGATTAACAATGAACTCACTATCTTCGTAGACCTTGAACCAGTTTATTCCTCTCTTCCTTGCCCATTCAAGACCTTGAATAAGTCCCTTATACTCAACAGTGTTATTAGAGCATGCAAAAGTGAAGCAGAAGGCTGAAAAATACTTATCACCTTGTGGAGAAACAAGCATTGCACCTCCACCAGCTCCATTTTTACTTTTGGAACCATCAAAATAAATCTACCAAAGTTCATCTTGCTACTTTAGCAACTAATTTGTACTCTTTTCAAGGTTTGGAACCTCTGCATCAGGTTCATGTAGCACATAATTACCCATTCCATCATCTTGTATATGATCATCAAGTTTATATACCACATTTTCTACTGCCCACTCATGTAACAACACATCAGGCACACTCTCTGCTTGCGGCTCTTGAGCAACAACAAGCTCACTGTCACTAAAAATAACACAATTTGTGTCTACAGTAGTTGGAACAACATTAATTTACACTTGGATTATAAGGCTCTATATGATCCTTGGCCAATTTTTTAGATTTGATGGTAACCTTAGTTCCATATCTCGTTCTAAATAACATATGTGACCAGTCAACAAAAACATAGCCTCCTATTTTAGCTGTAAAGTCTCTTGAGAGACACAAGGAAAAGAAAGGTGGTAGATCTATGACACATATCTTGTGGAACTAAAAAATTCGGACAAGCATGAAGTGTAAGGTTCAAGCCTTTGATGACACCTAAGGTATTAATTGAGGTACCATCTAACTAAATTACTCCCTTTTCTAAAGGTTGATATTTTAGTCCTAGCTTATCTACAATTTGCTTTGGCATCACAGAGCTACTAGCCCCACTATCTACCATAGAGTTATGGACTAATTTATCACCTATAATCATAGATACATAAGATGGAGGTGGTTTAACATCTTTACCTATTTATTTGCTAGGTTGTTTATTGCCCTGAGGATCATTTGTAAAAATAGCTCTAACCTAACCTACTAGTGGCTCATCAAACACTTTCAAATTTGATAGAGCTGACTGTAACATGTCTTTTTGACCTGGGATAGCTAATGAGTCCCACATTGACATTGTTATATTCATCTTTTTAGTGTTATCAATAATATTAAAAGGAACAGTTAAATTTACCTTTTGATGAGCCTTTACACCAACATGATCTGCTTGCATGTGTGGTTGCTCCTTGGAAACTCCTTGTTGATTCCTCTACAAAATGTGAGACACTTGTGATGCAGATGGTTTTGCAGCCACTAATTTTCCTTTATCAGTTCCTTTTTCAAGTTCAAAGGCTCTTTTCTTTTCTCTAGTGTTTGCAGCAACTGAATAATCATTTGCATTAACTACATAGAACTCTTCTCCCTACAAGTTTAATAGAGTAGCATCACTTGGAGGTTGATCCTGCTACTGTGGAGCTCCATCATTAGGTGTTTTTTGTTTGGGAATTTGAAGTACTTTGTACCATTAATTCCTAATTTATAAGTCCATTTGAGCATGTGGCTTGTTTCATGGATAACACCACTCGTAATATGTAGCTAAGTTTTTTTGAATGGGGACAAGGTCCTTAGCTGCACT
>VDFB02079524.1:0-21487 GCA_007258455.2 Sequoia sempervirens | reverse complement strand
TTATCGCAACTTCAAACCTCAGACAGCTGCCGTCGGGGCGCGTCGGCCCGTCCTCCGGATCCCGGCTCCCTCTTCGCCGCCGCCATTCAAAACGATCAAAACTTGCACGGCGGCCATCGGCGAGCATCCTCCCCGCCTCCGGGTCCCGGTGACCTCAGTGCCGTCCGGTATAAGACTGGTAGGTTAAACGTAATGCGGCCATCCTTTTTTCCTCCCGGGCTCCGAAATCCGGACTTCCGCCTCCGGACTTCCGTCCGGTGTCCCCCGCCGCCTGCTGCCTTTGCCCGGCTGCCTTCCGGCCTGAAACCTCCAGAGCCCTTCAAATCGATCCAAATCAATCCAAATTGAAAAGCTAACTTCGACCCACGTCCTAAATTGAGCCATTCTTCATCATGCACCCCTTGGAACAGGAACATGTGGCCAGCGGATGTCTCCGGGAGCTTCCATTCGTGTTTTCCCTTCCTGACAGCATTCCTGCCAGGGAAGTCCGGCCCTCCGGGCCCGGATTGGTTAAATGCTCTGATATGATACAAATATCACTTAAGGGTTAAATTTATGATGTATTTATATGATTGTTTAGATAATATACTCGATACGGACTAACGTTAACATTTTTGGTGTTCTGTGATGCTGACTTCGCCCTTTGCCTGCAGGATATATGGAATCGGCCGCAGGAACTTCAGGGGCCTCTACCGAAAAGGACAAGGGTAAGAAACCTGGAAGGGCCATCCGTGGGAAAGAAGACAAAGACCAGATGAAATTCCAATTCCAGGGTGAACCGCTCCAGTCAAAAGTCTCAACTGACTGGAAAGAGATCTCGGACACCAACATAGGCCAGGTGGACATAGATGAGTTCACCCAGAGGGTCAAGGTCGACCCTAAGACTAAGAATGCCCGGATGATACGCCAAAGTGGAATCGCAAAGGCTGCTGGCTTTCCTCCGTCTCTAATAGCACCAGAGTTGGTAATGGCTTGCCGAGAAGCCTACCAAACAGACACCAGAACCATAGTAGACAAAGAGGGGAATATCCTCGCAGACATGTCTCCAGAGGGAATTGCAAGAACCTTCCACATTCCCACATTCCCACACATGCAGATCCCCACGATGGAGCAGTGCCAGGCAGCATGGGACGCCAATCCGTTGGGCTGCAAGAAGTCAATCAACGTCTACTGGCTCAAGGAGAAACGGGGCAGCGCCGCAAAAGTCCCTCAGGAGCTTTTCCGCAGCGACTTTCATGAAGACTATCACGACCTTGTGACCATGCTGAGCAGGGTCATGGGCCTCCCGACAGCCGCCTTCTTCCAGGAATGGATGGCTTATTATATTGAACAGATCGTCCGAGGGAATGAGGACGTTAAAACCAAGATTTCATTTGATTGGGGAAGCATCATCAGCAACTGCTTCCACGAGCAGTTTATGAATGTCAAAAAGAGCAACAAATTCTACATGACCTCGTACCTGGTGTACTCATTAGCGGATAAGAGGCAATATAGTGGACTCTTCAGGGCGCCGGATGGAGAGCATAAGCGAGGACTCAAGCCTTTTGACCAATACCCTCAGCTACAATACCGCTACTTTAAAAAGGAGTACCGCCGGATCAATGATGCCTTCATAGGCCATATTATCAGATTGATAGCCGGGGACTTCGAGAGAAGGGTATCTCACAGCGCCAGGGCACTCTTGAGGGAGTATGCCTTCCTGTACATTCAATTCCCTAAATTCACATACATCCGCGCCCAAGGGTTCACAGAACGACCAAACAAGCTGCCTAGGTACCCAAATGACCGAATCATCCTCCTAGAGCTTTCCCGGCAGCTCCAACATATTCAGGCGGTCTTCGGCCAGAAGCATGTAACGGGGATCCCTTATCCCATGATCCTCGGCCAGGGCCAGTATCGGTTGCAAACATCTCAATGCGCCGGTAACTCAGAAAAGGAACTCAAGGAGTATAACTTTGAGTGGTACACGGCTCGCCCACGAATGGATCCCCACGGCCACGTCAGGAAGGCGCTAGGGCCGGCATACACCCACCTGTACCATGTTGAGGATTTCTGGGCAGACTGTAAAGATGATAAGGAGGTCCGCCAGAGACATTATATGCGGATGACGGTGCAGTTCTTGAGAAGAGTACAGCTGTTTCCGGTACCAGACCAGCTAGAGGAAGATGAATCCACACTGGTGCACCCGAGGTACCCTGCGGTTGCCGACCTGGCAATCCCCTCCATCGACTGGGACGAGCAGGAGATTGAAGACCTGGATATTATCACAAAGCCTATCATAACTCGCACCCAGGAGTGGGTTGATGGGCAAGTGGAACAACTAAAGCAACAAGGGGTAACTCTTACATACGAGGCACTCAAAAGCGGGCCAAGCGCCACGGAAGATGTTGCTGCCTCCCCATCAGCCGGTGAGACTTCCAAGTCTCCCCCCATCACCAGGTCCCAAAAGAGGAAAGAAGCAGAAACAGCGCAGTCCGCGGGCCCCAAAGAACAAGCAACAAGGGATACGGGAGGCTCATCTCCCAAGAAGCTCAAAAGGACATTAATCACAACCGAGGCACAGCCTCCTTTGCTCCTTCCTCCCCCGGCTGGTACGCTACCCACTTCTCAGGCCACCATTGCTTCATCTCCACAAGCGGTGGACATTTCCGTTCACCTTGCCTCTTCACCTCCAGCCGGATCCGTAATCAATATTGATTCCTCCTCTAGCATGACCACTTCCCCTTCCTCTGCTGCTACCATGTCCCCCATCACCTCGCTACCTCTGGCAACAATACCATCGCCTATTCCCCTTTCTAGCGTGCCCGAGGCCATTACACGGCACCTGCAAAATCTTCCCCCCGAGCTCTCACAACTTTTAATGGATCCTGCTCTCCAAGCAGCCTTGTCCCAAGCACTCGCAACATCCCAGCCTTCACAACCGCCAACAGGGCCCCCAGCCATGGAGACCACCATGCAGATTTTGAAAGAGTTAGAGGAGCAAGAGCGAGAGGCTTCGAAACCTATGGAGGAGGAGGCCGACGACTATTACGAGCAACCTGAGCACGATCGCAGAACCATTGACAAAGTTGCTTATGAGGAGGAAGAGACGGGCTCTTCTGAAAGCAGGGATGAGGGGGATGACTCGAAAGACAAAGAGGTTGTCGAAACTTTTGATGAAGACGTCGAGGAAGAGTCAGCTCGGCAGCCAGGTGAAGAGGGGCAGCCACCGGAGGAACAGCCCAAACAAGCCGTCACTGAGGCCGAGGTCCATATTGTGAGCAGCCCAGGCGCCGGGGCTGTCGAAGAAAAGGAAGAAGAGGTGGCGGAAAAGGAGGATCCCACTCAGCTATTAACTACAAGGGCACCCGTCAAAAGCCTCGTATTCTATCAAGACTCCGACGAAGAGGAGGATGCTGCCAAAGAAAAAGAAGAACTGGAAAAGGAGACCGAGGTCTTGCCCCTGACGGAGAAGGGTGAGGGCAGCCGCGAGACGCCCAAGGACAAGGCTGCCATGCCCGACTGGCTAGAAGAACAACTCGAAAAGACCAATCCTGTCTTGAGCGATCCGAGGTCAAGGTTGGAGGCCATCTTGGCTCGATCTCTAGCCACACCAAAGAAGGAGAAGAAGCCTAAGGTCCGTTCCAGGGTAACAATGGACGCTTCTGGCTCCCGGGCTGCACAAGTGGCAACGCCAACTATTGGCCAGGATGGAGTAAGTTACAGCATCTCCACAATCGACCTAGGGACGGCCACCAGGGAACAGAAGGTCGGGCATCTTGAGGAGTCAGTGGCTACGGTAGTGCACCTGATTAAGCAGGATAAGATCACCAAGGATGAACTAAAGGCGCAGGTTGCTGCCCTAACTGACTACATCCAACAATGGTCTTCAATCGACGACCTCCCCACTACCTCTACGGCCGCGCCACAGCTACTCTCCAAGGAACAAATAGATAAGCTGGAAAGGAGGAAGAACCTGGAAAAGACCACGGAGGACTGGTTCCAGCAGGTTGTGAAGGTCGGAAACATAGGGATCGGCTTGGCTGTGCAGATAGCCAACAAGTTCCTGGACCTGGTTCAGTCCTTGGAAAGTACGAGGAAGCTCTGCACCAACTTCCCCGCGATTTACGACTCTGCCTTCCCGAAGGTTGAGGCCATCCTCCAAATGCCAGAAAGCTCGTGGGAAGAGAAGTTAGAATTGAAGAAGGAAGATCACTGGCTGGTAGATATATGGCGCAGGGACCTCATCCACCGTAAAGAGAGGACGGAGCAGATCCAGAGCAGGATTGATCCGGATATTGCGTGGATCAAGGAAATCCGAGCAGAATGCACCGAGTACCTGAAGTTGATAACGGGCCATGATATACCCACTGTGCAATTAGATGCGGAGAAGGTTAGGCCCTATTTTGAGGAGAGGATGAAGGACGGGGCAGCCGGAGATATCACGACAGACTTCCTAAGTTTCGCCACCCGTGCCCTCGATAGATCAGAGCTTTTCAGAGATCAGAGCTCAAAGTATGATGAAGACTGGAAGCGGCTGGAAGAGAACGCCAAAGAATGGAGCTACCAGACGTTGAAGTGCGAAATCCTCGAAATAGATAAGCTCCAGGCCGTCATCCTCAAGCAGATTGATCACGCAGCCTCTGAGGAGCAACCAGACAGCCCGGCCAAGGAAGTAGACCTCCCAGAAGAGTAGCTACAGCCAGAAAAACAGCAATTAGCTACAGGACGAAAATGCAAATAGTGTCATCCACTAGATGACAAAATAGGGAAAAGACAAAAGATGTTTTTTAATTGTAAATCTATTTGGGGGTAGGTGAAACCCTAATTTGTAATGAATCTTGGCCACACAATTGTAATGAATCTTGGCCATTCATTTAACTTTTGAAACACTATAAATAGAGGACTCCCCTCATTTGCAAAGTGAGAGTTGAGTTGTTGTAAAGACATGCTGCTGAAATATATGAGAAATAGCATTGACTTGATGCATTTCCTTGTGTTCTCTCATGTTAATTGATTCATTTCTCCAATCTTAGATGTTAGCTTAGATCTCTTTGCTGTTTAGTTAGCTGTTCATGTTACTTTGATAATTTTAGGAATGCTGTTGGCTGTTCATGAAAAATTCCTGCTTTGTTGATAACTCCTTAGTCCATACTTTTTGCTGTTTGCTGAAGGTAGATAGCTTTGCAAAGTTAGCCTGGACCTGATTTAAGCTGCCCCAAACACTTGTCTTTAATTCATACATGTATGTGGTGAATGAGGGATACAAATCTGCAGCCCTTAGAAGATTGCACAACTCCCATGATATTGTGAAATTCCTGGTTAAGTGGGAGATTGTTTGAAGGAATTGTCCATTGCAGGGACTCCATTATCACTGTTCGCAGCAAGCTTTAGGCTTAGGAACTTTCTTTCTCCTTCGCTCTTTTTCACTTTCTTTAGGAATTGAACAACACCAAGGTTCATTATACCTTATAAAGCTGAACCCAACAACTAGATGGAGTTCGAGATTGCTGTTTGAACCTGCAGTCAACACCTGAATGCTTTCATGCTAAGAACTCCCCTTTTTAAGATCCTACTTCGCGTTTCACATCCACACTTTGTATTCCCGTAAGGCTGCCTTGTGATTCCAGCAAATCACATCAAACTACTGAGGTATCTAAGCACTGTCATGACCTGACACCCGAGAGACCTTGGGATAGTGTTCTGCAACTCGATTGTGGGAGATTGTCTTTCAAGAGAGGTAGTGCACTTACGCATTACCTGTGTTGAGAAGTGCATAAAAACACCATCAACAGTTACTATGAAGTGGACACTATAAAAGCTCTGTGGAGAAAAGTGCTAAGGGTTATAATGGAGTACATCACACTCGACGGCCGCTTCACTAGGGTTTACGGCTATCACTTCATGCTGCTTAATCACTTTTGGCATAAGGTGCGTGTCTCTATCCATTTCTTCTTGCTCTGTTCTCTGAGAAACAACTTTTCTGATCATAGAAGAAGCCCTAAAAGATACACGATTCTTCACACAGGTCTTTTAAGACTTATTTTTGAGCACTTTCAGAATATGCCCGCCCTTCCTAACCCTCTTGCCCCGCTAGAGCTTGACGAAGATGATATTGAGCCTAGCATTTCTGAAACCAAAGCTTCTCCCGACCGTGTCCAGAGCCCTTCGCCTCCTTTGCCCCCTCCTTCTGTTTCTAGCCGCTCCCCTCAACCTTCTGGTGCCTGCTCTATTTCGACCTCTAGCCACACTAACCCTAATACCAATTTGGCTCGCTCTAGCTCCCCGGTTAATAAGCTTGTCTCCTACCCCAATGACTCCCCTATTGTTTCTGCTAAGACGGCCGGGGCTAGTCTTGAGGAACTCCACTCCCCCCAGAATATTCAACAGGAGAACTTTAGCCCCCTGAGAGGTGTAGAGTCAGTGTTTTTTGGGGTCAATCCTGAAAGTGACCCCCCTTTTGACTTTGTTGGTAATGCAAAAAGCTACTCCCAAGACCAGTTCAATTCTTCCAAATGGGTTTTTCATGAGATAAGTGAGTTGAAAACAAAAAAATTGTCTCTTCATGGCAAGCTGGGAGAAATGAAGCTAAAGTCACTGGGCTTATTCAGCTCGAAGCAGAGAAGCATAGCAATATGAAGGATATTCCTCAAAAGGAAAGCACCATCGAAAATGATCTTGAAAAAATTAAAGGAACCTTGAAAAAGATTGCTGAGCAAAATTGCAGAATTGCCAGACATAACTCTGTTATCATCAAGGCTATGTCTGAAAGACTGGAGAAAACCCAGAAGAGAGCTTTGATTGTCGACCTTGATCAGGAGAAAGACCAGGAGGAGGAAGCTGGAATATCCAAACGTACCAGATCTAGCACGAAAAAGAAAGTCCAGACTACCCCTAGTATGGGTCAAATCTTTATGGAGGGGGTTCAGGAAATGGCAGAATTGGAGGAGGTTGCGGACGAGCTCCTGAACTCTATGAATTAGTGGTGGTCGAGCCCTACTTCTTCTATTTGCTGGCTGTTTGCTGGTTTCTTTGAGGCTTTTTGTTGCTGCCTGCTAATGCTGGTTTTATTCTCTCTGGCAGCTTTTTTGTTTTTTGGACCTTTGTTTTGGTCTTTTCTTGTATTGTTACTTCATGGTTTCGGGTCCCTGTAAAACCCGTTTATCCCCCTTTTATCAAAAACTTGGTCAAAACTTCACGAAATTCAACCTTTTTTTTCATCGTATAGTATGTGAAGCATAGAATGTGACACATGTTTCAGATTAAAAAAATGTGATACCAATTGAAAGCTATAGATTTTTTTCAATCAGCCTATCAATCAAGACTTTATTCGTAATCCAAATAGAATATGAAGAATAATTATTTATTAAATTCAAAGTAAAACATAATTTATATTTGTGGAAATCTGAGAATCTCCTTTAAAACCCTTTTTGTTTCATCAATTTTGGATAAAAAAAGTCATCAGCCACATACCCTACACATACCCATCATATCACCACTATTTTGCCCATCATGATGCTACACATACCTCGAACCTAAAATTCCAGAAAAACCTAACTTTCTAATTTCCAACAACCCTCTTTTCTGACATGAACTATTTTAAATTTTTTTGAGCTTCATTTCATACTTATCCTTTGGGACAATTAGCCAACAAACAATTTTAAAAGGTAATTTTTTAAAATTGGGTCCCCAAGCTTTACATTATTGGGGTGTGTTGTGAGACCACACAACACTAAATAGGTCCTAATTCCCTTTATTATGCATTTTGAGGCTTATTTTATCATCTTCTAACAAATTACAAGCATTCAATAAATACAAACAAATAATGTTTTCCCCCACTACACTTTATCTTAGAAATAGGGCCAAGACCCATTCTCCAATGGGTGAATGAGTTCCCCTATCTTTTCGAGGACCAATTTAAATTAATGTATTTTTGGCGACGTTTAAACATTCAAAATTTAAATTTCAAATGTCAGCTTTTAGGATCTAATCTTTGGGAAATTAAAGAAATCCTTACAAATACCTAGTATTTTCACCATTTCAAAACTAGAACATAAGAGATAACATTGAAGAAAGCATAATTTGAAGTCTTTGAGCAACATTACTTGAAACTGTAGGTCTTCAACCTTATTTGAAGATTTGATTAGGCTTTATCACATGATTTAAGGTTGGTATCTATGGAAGAGCATGATGGATTCTAGGTTTGGGAGATCCATTTGGCCACTTCCTTTAACCTAATGACTTGTTTCCAAAGTGTTCTCAACTTCAAGCTTCCCTCCTCTTGTAGCCTAAAGCAATCTATCATTATATTTTGTATTTACTTAGGTTGTTTGACTTCTTCATAATTGGATCTTGTCTTTTTCATATATGAATCTCTCTCTAATACACTTGAGTAGGGTTTCTTTGCATTTCCTCTCATAAAAACCTTAGACATGCATAAGGTTAGGGATCACACACTTTTTCTATTAGATCTTTAGCTTTTTGTTGAGTTTTAATCCCATATAGCCACCTAAATAGTTTCTTTTGTAGATTTATCGTAGGTCTAGATCTAAAGACAAAGATTTGCAAGTATAGGGAAAAAGAGTATAATTAGGAATAGATAATCATATTTTGAAGTTTTGACAAGGTTTAAAAAGAACCATTCATCCAGGGGTGACTAATTCCCTCTACACATGTTAGATCCAATATTTTATGATAGGTGCACATTACTTTGCCACTCCCAGATCCACTTGCAAATTATTATTTCAGTCTATGTAGCTTTGAGATATTGCATTTATCATATTAGGTCATATAATTTAATTAGGTTAATTATTCCAAATCATTTTCAATTCATTTCCAAGACTCAAAAGGATCAGATCTATGTCTAAGTGACTCACCTTGGAGGTTAAAAGTCAATCTATGGGCATTGTTGATTTGCTTCCTAATAAAACCCTTAGAAAGGTTGAAATGATCTTAGGTTTAGATAACAAATTTATCATTCCCCCACCTTTCCCTATGATTTAAAGGTACTATTTAATCAATCTCTAACCATAAAAGTATAGTTTATTTAAAAAGATTAGATGCTTGTTAAGTTCTAAAACTATCTACTATTTTTATCACAAAAATAAAATTAACATATATATACTATTAGTTAAGAGTAAATGAAATGGTTTAGTGTTAAAATGGTTAAAAAATTAAGAGCTAACCATAATTAGTGTAGGAATAATTACAGATCATGTAAGAGACCAAGAGCATATGAAAGAAAACTGTCAAATAAGATTTCAAATTTCCACAATCCTAGATATGGATGACATATGGAATGGTGATGAATACTAATTTGGGTAATTTTAAGGAAGCTAAATTTATGGATAGAATCATGTCACCCGACATCACACTACATGAAAAATAATATTATGGTAAATAAATTGCATAAAGTTGTAAGGTTTTCACTATCTATGGATGCCTAAGAACTAGCTTTGGAATGCATACAATTTTATGATGAAAGAAGGGTGGTATTAAAGGAATGATGCAACCTTGACTCATAGCATAAAACTTAACATCAATATGGGAAATATGAAAAACATATAAGTACAAAGAATTGAAACAATTATCCTTCTTTCATTTTTCATTACAACTAAAAATAAAACCCCTTATAATAATAGTCTAAAAATACCTTTTCTCAAAATAATTTACATAATTGTGAATTTGACATTTTTGGTAATCTTACATTCTTATCTACATGGCTAAAAAAATTAATAATTATTTAAAGCTAACAAGAGTGACACTCTTTATCAACTCAAAAATCTAATTAAAATTGAGAATTAAAAATTGGGAAAATGTTGAAAAAACACTAAAAGTCTAATTTGAGGCCTCACGTGAAGGAATTTGTCTCCAAAAGTGTTAATATGTGGTCATATTGAATAGATTCTATTGGAATTTGATTCTTCCTTTTGAGTTGCTTCACCACATAAAATTTCAGCCCAACGAACTCTTGAGTCAAAAGTTATGGCATCTGAGAGCCTTGCATCAGGGAAGGAAGGGTGTACGAAAATTTAACCCTAGAAGGAATTGCCTGGATATTTGGGATTCCTACTTTTCCAAAGTTGTCATGATAGACATTGATGTGGCTGCAAAAGCATACACAACTCTTGAAGACCAAAATAAAAGAATGATATTGGTGGCTTGGTAGAAAGAAGATAAGAAGCTAGAATCAATATCCAAACTACTTAAAAACCTCTACATGCATGATTTCCAACAAGATATCTATGATATAGTGAAACGATTGACTAAAATAGCTTGTTGACGAGATGAAAGAAAGTTTGAGGTATGGAAGTACAAGATAATTAAACAGGTGAAGAATGAAACAACTAAAATTCACTAGTCAAAAGTCATTAGTGAACTTTTGCATGACTAGATGGTGGCATTTAGATACTCAAGTTTTTTCTTCATGTCCTCCTATATGCTCTATTCCTATGTGTTAAAGGTAGATTCTCAAGGCTAAGAAATTTTTTGTGCATTGGGAAAAGCTCCAAGATAAAATTTGGTATACCAACACTACCCTTAGATAACAGCCAAAGAATATTTGAAACACTATATCTATATGAGGGTTAATGATGTATTTTCCATTAAGTTAGTAAGAACCATCAAAGGATATAAAATCCAAGGAATCTACTTTGACACACAAAGTGTAATGAGCTACAATGGATATTGGTACATCTAATTTCAAAATTTTACTTATATTAGGATTCAAGGATTCATACGTAAACCCTAGACAATGCCTAGGTACCCAACAAATAAAATAGTGCTATTTTAGTTCTCAAGACAAGTAATTGAGTTTTATGAAGCTTTCTTTCAAGCTCATGAGAAACGGAAAATAAAGATCCCCATTTACATGGAAGATATGAATGCATTTCATTGAACCATGCTAAAGGGGTAGAAGAGGATGACTTATGAAATTCACATGGAGGATTATTGGAATGATTATGAAAATGAGAATGAGGTAAAAATGAGTAGGAAACATCTATCGGGCCCTGGGATGCACCTATACATGCAGTGTCCATAAAAGACGGTTACCGTAGTTCAATTATTGGATTCACTTAAATCGCTGAGAATGAATGGGTTAATTTTTTTCCCTCTAATCTTTATGACTTGACACATTTTTAAATCCCATTTGATGACACCAGGCTGCATATTATCTGGTTATTTTTTTGCTATGAATTGTTTTAAAAAAGGAGGTCGTGGTAAGTGAGAAATTTATAAAGCATGCAATTACAAAGTTTTTTTTTTTTTAATTATTATGTTTTGGTTTAAATTTTTTAATTCATATACAATTTTGTAATATAAAATTTTAATTTTAATTTATTTTAGATTATGTATTTTATATTTTTTTTCATTTAAAATATGACAGATAAAATATAAAATATAAATTTAATTTAAAATGGTAAGATAAATGTAAAATGTAACATTTAAAATTTAAGATTTAATGTAAAATATATATATTTTTTAAAAGAAAATGGACACAAAATTTTTAAAAATATAAATTGCAAAATACATTATATACTATAAAATATAAAGTTAAATGTTGAATTGTAAATTTAAATTTTTTCCCTCAATAAAATATAAAATATATACCTCAATAAAAAAATATAAAATACAATAAATATAAAATTTAACAAACAAAATATAATTTAAAGTATAGTTAATTGTGAAACCTATAATTAATATAAGAAAAAATTATAAAATAAAGTATTGGCAAAACTATATATTTATAAATTTAATAGAATTAAATCTAATATGGTTTAATATTGTAGTGGAAAGAGGCGTGCTAATCTGTAGAAAGAGTAATTAATTAAAATACAAATCAAGAAATGAGATGTGAGGGAGTCATGCCACGTTTGGGATGAAAATGATAAAAAAATCATTATATAAACCAATGGACCACTAAAGGATGCATGAGCAGCAAGAGGAGGAGAGTGCCATGTATGAAGAGGGGTTGTGTGAGTAGGGTGTGCCAGTAGAGTCAACCAAGGGGGGCAAGCAGTTTGGAAGGAGGCTGCAAACTTGTAGAGTTGAACCACCATGGAGTTCACACAAGTTATTATGTCATCTAAACTTAAATTGCAGATACAAGAGACATAAGGAAGACAAGAAGAGGCTGCGTGGAAAAATTAGAGGGGTGCCACAACTGAATTTATGTTGGCATATTAAGAAGAGTGAAAAGGTATTTGAAAGAAACAATAAACCATAGGAATGTGTATCTGTAGTATGAGTGGAAGATGAGATTCCATAGGTGAGATAGATGGGGTTGTGTTGAATAGACAGCTTCGGAGCTTCCGCTTATAAGAAATAGATTTGTGAATGAAAGAAAGAAAAGAAAAAGAGGTAGTTGTATAGGGAAGTTGAGAAGTAGCGCCAAAGAGAGGATGAGAAAATGAAGTTCATTTAACTACGAATTTTGAATTTGTGTTGTTTGGGTTTTTGTCATCTGCATCACCTTATCATAAGCATAATTCCAATGAAGATCCACTCATAACTTGATATAATAAAATACACAAGTTGTTCACATGACCTAATATAACTTAAGGGATTTATATCTCATTTTTCCATCTCCATATTCACAAGATATAATAGAGAGCATATATGAAAAAGGAATGGTATAATCCTTATCATTCAATTTATATATCTTATTGCACAAGGATGTAAAATTAGGGGAACCCCAACCATTCTATTATATTAATGAAAGAGAATAAAAAATATTCACACTAAAAATTCAAGCATCAGATGAAATACAATGCCATGCTTAATAATTCTACAAGAAACAAACAAAGCAACCAAACAAAAAGATTTGTGGAAAACAACATCAAAATCTCTAATGATTACCATAAAGATCAATAGTTATATAGAATCAACCTCAACTATATGCCCTAAATCCTTATTGTAAATATTTAGATTAAATCTATTATTAAACAACTATCGTTGATATGAAAATTCTTAAGAAAATTGAAATATATAATCCTTTAATTTAGTTTTATAAATATGAAGGAGATTTTCATGACTTCAAATGTAGATCTAAAATTGTGACTAAGATAAAATGTTTTAATCAAAGAAGAAAAACATAATATAAAGTAAATCCAATTGTAAATTTGCTAACAATTGTGAGCAATGTCTAACCACTTATCAGTGTGATATGAAGTAAATCCAATTTTTATAGCAGATGACCTATATTTCAAAGATATGTAATAAGCATTGTCTAACCAAGTGTTGTTCTATAGCATATATACCTCATTAATTCTTGAACAATAACAAGAGTTCACAACCATTTTATAAATCTAACTACAACATTAGAACATCAAAGAATAGTCAATCTGATCACGAGTAGACAAACTGACAATATATCACATCTACAATTCATAGATCGCTGACAAGGCATATCATACGAGCTGGATGTTGGAATGTAAACCTAACTTTTGTCGTCACCTCCAACCGTTGCCTGCGATATCGCAATAAATAAAATATCCATTGCGATACCGCAGGAGACTCCCGTAGCATTTTGGTTCATCTTAACTACCAGCTGTTTACTGCACTATCAATAAACCACTGCCTGCGATATCGCAATATGGGTAGTTACCCATTGCAATACCACGGGGAACCATCTTCCAAGCCGCCTCCACCGGTGGATATTTTGTAGTACAGAAAATTAATATTTAAGTTTTAATATTAATGTAAAGGACGCTTAATTTAATACGTTTTGCTCCAGAAAAGTTAGTTAGGTAATTTGTAATAAATTTTATTTCGTGCCCTCCCTTCCGTGAATGTTTTTCACATGATTTTTAACTTTTACCTATACTTATATATGTAATTTACTTTTGAATTTTTAATGTGAATGTGAGCATAGAGAAATTTATGAGCAGCAGCTCTGTGTTGAAGATATTTTAAAATTTTAATTTTTCCTGTAGAATTCCTTTGCCTCTAGCCTTCACATGGTATCAGAGCAGGTTTGATTATCAGATCCAATTGTATCAAAGTAGATTATCTAGGTAAATTTCAAAAATGGCAGCAAGCACAAGCTTGATAAACCCACAAATTCCACAGTTTAATGGCAAGAATTATGAGTACTGGTCAATTACCATGAAAGCACTATTTAGCTCACAAGATATATAAGATTTAGTTGAGAATGGATTTCTAGAGCCAGCAGATGCAGTAGCATACAATGGTTTAACACAAGCAGAGAAAGACTTATTAAAAGATACAAGGAAAAAAGACTCGAAGGCTTTATTTTATCTATTTCAAGCTGTACATAAGAGCATTTTTCCAAGGATTTCAGTAGCAACAAAGTCCAAACAAGCATGCGACATACTTCAAATAGCCTATCAAGGCATGAAAAAAGTTAAAACAGTAAAACTACAAATGCTGAGAAGAGATTTTGAAACAATATGTATGAAGGACAATGAATCTATAGATTCATTCTACACCCAAGTCATTAGGGTGGTTAATCAAATTAGGTCTCATGGAGAGAATCTGGAAGATACCATAATTGTTGAAAAGATTTTAAGGAGTTTGCCCACAAAATTTCTATCAGTTGTAGTTGCTATAGAGGAGACAAAGAATCTCTCACAGTTCTCAGTTGATGAGCTGTATGCATCTCTAATTTCTCATGAACAAAGGCTGAAGAGGTCAGCAGATACATCACTGGAGCATGCTTTCAAAACTCAGGCTTTAGTTAGTCAAGGAAGAGGCAAAGGTAGATCAAGATGAAGAGGAAGAAACTCTTACAGAGGTGAAAGATACAGTCTATCATGTTCAACTGGAAGAGGCAACAATCAAGGCTCAAGCCAAAACCCAACACAAAATCACTCACAAAATCAAAGGTATGATAAATTTCAAGTCCAATGTCACTACTGTAAAAAATACGGGCATTATATGAATGAGTGTAGAAAGAAGCAGTATGATAATAATAGAAAAAATGCAAATTTTTCAAGAGAAGGTCAAAATCAGAATTCAGATAAGAGCACAATATTTTTAGCTTGTAATGTTGCTCAAGTAAATGAAAAAGATGTATGGTTTTTAGATTCAGGCTGTAGCAATCATATGACAGGGAATCTAGAAATGTTTTCAAGTTTAGATGAGAATGTAAAGTCTGATGTTACATTGGGTAATGACAACAAAGTGTCAGTCAAGGGAAAATGAGATGTCAATATTCTAACTAAACAGGGGGAGAAAAAATATATTTCAGATGTGTATTTTGTGCCTGGTCTGAAACATAACTTAATGAGTGTAGGGCAACTGGTTCAAAAAGGGTATAGAGTAACCTTCAAGAATGGTCTGTGCACAATTTTAGACAAATACCCAAGCAACCAGCTTATTGCAAAAGTCAGAATGACAAACAACAAAATCTTTCCCTTAAAGATAAGGTCAAATTTGAATATAAATTATGCTCAAGCACAACACTTAATGAATTCACAAGTAGGTAGAGAAGAAACTACAACAGTAGTGCAGACAATCTTTCAAGCTGAGATAAAAGATGAAAATTAGTTATGGCACCTGAGATTTGGGCATCTCAACTTTGGAGGTTTAAATTTACTTTATAGGAAAGGCATGGTTAAGGAACTACCTTTAATAGAAAAACCAGAAAGGGTATGTGAAGGGTGCATTTTAGGAAAACAACATAGAGAATCATTTCCAGCAGGAAAGTCAACTAGAGCAAAAGCCCCTTTGGAAATTATATATTCAGATTTGTGTGGACCTATGCAAACACCTTCAATAGGTGGTAGTTTTTATTTTCTGACATTCATTGATGATTATTCAAGAAAAACATGGGTCTATTTTCTAAAGCAGAAAAATGAAGTGTTTGATCTATTTCGTCAGTTCAAGAATTTGGTTGAAAAACAAAGTGGTTTTTATATCAAAGTGTTGAGAACAGATAGAGGTGGTGAATATATTTCAAAAGAATTTTTTAATTTTTTTCAAAGATCATGGAATTCACAAGCAGTTCACAACTAGATACACACCTCAGCAAAATAGAGTAGCTAAAAGGAAAAACATAACAATCATGGAAATGGCTAGAAGCATGTTGAAAGCCAAACATTTGTCTAATGAATATTGGGCAGAAGCAATATCTTGTGCAGCCTATATAATAAATAGGTGTCCAACAAAAAGTGTCATGAATATGGTACCTGAAGAAGAATGGACAAGAAGAAAACATAATGTTACTCACATGAGAGTATTTGGATGTGTAGCATATGCACATGTGCCTAATGAATTGAGAAGGAAGCTAGATAACAAATGAGAAAAATGTATATTTGTTGGATACAGTAAAGAATCCAAAGCTTATAAGCACTATAATCCAACAACAAAAAAAGTTATAATCAGCAGAGATGTACAATTTGTAGAAGATGAAGCATGGGATGGAAGCATAGAGAAGACAGTCAATATTTTAGCCAGTATACCTCAAGAGGAGAATGAAGTTTCAGCATCAACAAATATGCCAGCTATTGTGACTCCTACCACTCCCATTCAAGCTCAGCAAAGTAGTCCACAAGTGATACCAGCATCGACTATTAGAACAACCTCATGCATTCAAGGAAGCAGTCCAACAAGAGGACAACAAACACCATCTACAACAAGACCATCAGATCCACTTTCCACAAGTTCAAGTGATATGTCAAATCCTGTATTGGTAAGTATGAGAAGACAAAAAATAAAAAGCATAAGAGATATATATGAGCAAAATGAAGGTGAGAATAATTCAGATCAGATTTCTCTTTCTGCATTCTATTCTCAAATAGAAGATCCAGTTCATTTTGAAGATGCAGTCAAAGATGATAAATGGGTAAGTGTTATGGATGAAGAGATTGAAGCAATTGAAAAGAATCAGACATGGGATCTAGTCAGTCTTCCAAAAGACAAAAGAATGTCATTGGGTGAAATGGGTTTATAAAACCAAATTGAATGAAAAAGATGAAGTTGAACTTTAAAGCAAGATTAGTTTGTAAGGAGCTGAAATACCTTGACTTTGGAATTGATTACAATGAGACATTTGCACATGTAGCGATTGGATATATAGGATGATTTAGCTTTAGCGGCTAGAATAAATGAATGCATTATCTCAAATGGATGTAAAAGTCGACTTTTAAATGGTTATTTGAAGAAGAAGTTTATGTGGATCGGTGACGCAGGTGTTATGAAATTCCTAGGTCGAGGCAGATTTACAAGTTGAAGAAAAGGCAGCGTATGGATTAGACCAAACTCAGAGAGCGAGGTATAAGAATAGATAGTTATCTTTTATTTGAGATGGTTAAATAGATGTAGCAGTGAGCCCATACTGTATACAAAAATGAATGAAGAAGGTGAAATACTTATAGTATGCTTATATGTTGATGATTTAATTTTCACTGGAAATTTGTCAATTGATCTGTTAAAGGCAGACATAAAGAAAGAATTTGAAATGATAGACTTAGGTTTGATGAAGTATTTTTTGGGCATTGAAGTCAATCAAAATGAAAATGGTATTTTTATTTCACAGTCAAAATATGTAAATGACATTTTGAAAAGGTTTAATATGATGAAGTGCAAACCAGCACCAACACCTATAGTGACAGGTTTGAAACTAAGCAAGGATGATAGAGGGTCTAATGTTGATCCAACTTTGTTTAAGAGGCTTGTTGGAAGTCTCATGTATCTCATAGCCATAAGGCCAAACATTATGTATGGAGTAAGTTTGATTTCCAGGTTTATGGAAACACCAAAAGACACCAATTGGAAAGTTGGGAAGAGAATTTTAAGGTATGTAAGTGGAATAAGAAATTTTGGCATTAAGTATTCAAGTTCAGATAAGTTCAAACTCATAGGATACACAGACAGTGACTGTGCTGACAGCATTGATGACAGAAAAAGCATGTCTGGTTATGTATTTAATTTTGGGACTGGAGTTGTCTCATGGTCTTCAAAGAAGCAGCCAATAGTTTGTCTTTCATCAACTGAAGCAGAATATGTGGCAGCCACAAGTGCAGCATGCCAGGCAGTCTGGATGAGAAGAATTTTGAAAGAATTGCAAAATGAATAATTGGAGGCAACAAAAATTTACTGTGATAACAATTCAGCCATAGCTCTCTCAAAAAATATAGTCTTTCATAAGCGAAGCAAGCATATTGATACCAGGTATCACTTCATCAGCGAATTAATTAACAATGGTGACATATTTTTAGAGTTTTGCAGATCAGAAAAGCAAAGTGCAGATATTTTCACAAAGGCACTGGGAAGAGATAATTTCATTTTTCAAAGAAATAGATTGGGCATGGTGGACAGTGCAGTTATGTTTAAGGGGGAGTGTTGGAATGTAAACCTAACTGCTACCGTCACCTCCAGCCGCTGCCTGCGATATCGTAATAAAGAAAATATCTATTGCGATCTCCCGTAGCATTTTGGTTCATATTAACCGCCAGTCGTTTACCGCGCCGTCAACAAACTGCTGCCCGCGATATCGCAATATGGGTAGTTACCCATTGCGATACCGCGGGGAACCATCTTCCAAGCTGCCTCCGCTAGTGGATATTTTGTAGTACGGAAAATTAATATTTAAGTTTTAATATTAATGTAAAGGACGCTTAATTTAATAAGTTTTGCTCCGGAAATGTTAGTTAGGTAATTTGTAATAAATTTTATTTCGTGCCCTCCCTTCCGCGAATGTTTTTCACGTGATTTTTAACTTTTACCTATACTTATATATGTAATTTACTTTTGAATTTTTAATGCGAATGTGAGCATACAGAAATTTATGAGCAGCACCTCTATGAAGTTTTAATTTTTTCTGTAGAATTCCACTGCCTCTGGCCTTCACTGGAGATGGAAGCACTTGAACAACAATCACATGATCCCCTGTTTGAGCCACCTTCATCAACATCCATGTCGACAACTCCCTACTAGATTACCAACGCTCACACCGTTCCAGCCTTCTTCCGCGCCCTCTTCCCTCCTTCCACCCCCATCCTCAGCAAAACCAACTTATATCAATCCTCCAAGAAATTTTTTCTTCAATTTACATTCAGATCTCAGCCCTCAAAACATCGCAACATTATCCAATGATACCAAATTCTCTTTCCTCAAACAATGCATTTGGTTTTGTGAAGAAGTATGCATAGTTTTCATTAGAGAAAAAGACAGAAGCCTTATCAAACATTTACCAGATTGAGACTTTCCCGATGAATTATTTTGACTGGAATTTATTTGCGTTGGTGTCCCCACTGCATAAAAAGAATTCAACTACAACATAAAACCCCAAAATTCCCATTTAAGTTCTCCTCTGTTCAAAACGGCCAGAGATCCTTCTCTCAATATTATATGCAATTCAAACTTGGCGGGTTGAGTTGGCCCAATTCCTTACAGTGCTAAAAATGGAGAAAATTTTGGTGGACATCCCCCGACAAAAATATTACTTACAGTGCTAGAAAAAGAACGAGATATAAATTAAATGATAAATACAGAAGAACATCAAAAGAGAAGACAAATATCTTACATGTTGACCGTTTTCACTTCCCTCCAGCACAATAATTTGATATTCTGGTCACAAAAGCATTCAGATACTGAAAGCGAAGAGAGAAAGAGACATTTTCTATGAATAGGTGCATAGATATTTTTAGTTTCTAAAGGCGGTTATTAAAAAATGCATGCACAGTTTTGGCAACAGTTATCTAGCGTTTAACTGGAGTCCTCAATAATTAACTTGGTGTAGTGAATAGCTAACTGGGTGTAGTCAATAATTAACTAACGTCGATATGCCAAATTAAATGGCGTGGATATTGGACAGCAAGCCTTCGGACACTGCTGTCTTGTAGGTCGTCGCATAATACATGGTGGATGGGGGCAAGGGCATGGATGGGCGGGTGCATTCTCGGGGCTGTATAGCCACAGCCGGATTAGAAGCTCTCCCTGCTCAAATTACGATAACCTGCAGGAATCTCTCTTTTCTGTCTGACGACTGCACTTCGCTGTCGTTGGGGTCTTCAAACTCGTCCAGATCTATCCGAAGAAGGCGATCGTCCAGATCTATCCGGAGAAGGTGATCTGCGGGAACTTTAACCTCAATTCAAAAATGAAGAATCAGATTCAAGATTCAAGAATCAATCAATTTTTTATTACGCAGTCTTGTTCTCTTGCATTTGTTCGCGAGAGTGCTAATTTCTTTCTTCTTGCAGAAGCAGATATTAACTTGTTCGGATCAGAATGCCGTGCGGACGTAGCCTGCTTTCTATATTCGCGTCAATGGCGTTGGCGATAATAGTCGCGGTCTCAGGAAAAGGCCGGATGGAGCGGGTCCCGGAATCGAATCGCCCAATCATCTCCTTGAAACCACCAAGAATGTGGGACTCGCCGTCCGCTGACCCGCTGGTGACGAATGCTAGTGCAGCCCTGAGTAACGCAGGCTACCACATCATGGGCGCGGCTTTCGAAATGTCGAGGTCCTCCCGTCCGGCCCTGCAACGACCCGGCGGTGGTGAACACCACACTACCTTCCTGCCTTATGATTAACCTCCTCCGTTACCGCACGCCCACCGAAATGCTCCTCTGGAAAGACCTTCAGCTTCTCACCGCTGACGATTGCTTACCCACCCGTATTGACGGCAAGGGTTTGGTCGTCATCGCTGTGCACACAATAACAGAACCGTGTCGTTAAACGGCGTGGTGGTCTCCCACCCGGACATCTTTGCGGCAGGCGGCCTGACAATCCACGGCGTGCATCGCGCCTTTTACTACTTCGACAGATCCATCATTGAGATGCAGTTCCACTACCTTCCTTTCCCCTATTGTGATGAGTCAGATTTCCCCTCTCTTCCGAACGCCAAGGCGACATCGATGCAACACGCCAACAACGCAACCACCCCGCCGCTGTGGCACAGGTTCCAGCTCGTCTTGCGTGGCAACGGATGCTTGTCCTTCTCAGTCCCCATGAATTTACAGGTAAGTATTATTTTCTAAACGTTAGGAAGATCTTTGCAATATTTTTCGGTACTGTCGCGTTTAAGAAAATTTCTTTAGTTTCTTTGCAATATTGTAACACATTAAAATATTATTCAAGTTTTTCTTCTAACTATGAAGTCGAGAAAATTTTCTTCAATTTCATTTCATGAAAATTTGAAAAAGCTGAGTAAATTATTATGCAACTTCAATTTTTCTATCTATCAAGTTCTTCAGTTGCAAAAACTTTTAGCTAGCGAGTATAGGAATCAATTTCCCTAATCTTTCTAGTCATGATTTGAAGCAAAGAATTTTTACTTTTCATCAATTTCTTTCGCTGATCGTTCTGTTTGTGTACACAAAACTGTTTCGTGAAAGAAAATATTGTTTTACAGAAATTAGCTTCAGCATTTAAAAATTATTTTTCTAATTTCCATTTGTGTTTCAGATAAAAAAATCTTGAAAATTGTCTTAGGTGAATTTAAGAGATTTTTCATTATGTCCAAACAAATTTTATAAACTTTAAACAATATTAATGTTGGAAACTGTAATCCCACCTACCCGATAAATGCTCTAACAT
>VDFB02079523.1:0-10618 GCA_007258455.2 Sequoia sempervirens | reverse complement strand
CAATTAATGAACACAAAATAGCAGATTCCTCCTTTGACCTCTATGGGCAATTAATACCCACTATCCTTCTAGAAGATTCTCGTCCAGGACCCTTTTCCTATTGTTCTTCTCTCTGACTACATAAGCAACAAACCGGGCCAGCATTGCATCAACTTCTTGCTCGGAAATAGCTGGAGTAAGATTGAGCTGGTACTCAAGGGTAGCAATCGTCTGCTCCTGTTTGATACAAGACTTCCTCCAAGCCTCGATGGATTCCTGCGTGCTTTGAATAATGGTTGAGAACGTGGAGATATTTTCAAAGTCCACCTGAGCAAATACTCTCATCGTAGAGAAGAATGGCTACAATCTTCCCTTCAATCCATCTACTGCCACCTCCTCGGGAGTTAGTCTTTTCGTGAATAATGCCTCTAGCTTGTTGAAGATGCCTTCATGAATATTTCCCATAGCCTTCCTGATCTTGGCCGACTCCGTCCTTGCTATGCCAAAGAAGCCTCGACCAGTGAATGCAGCAGAATACCAGCCTGGAAAATCATATCAATCTCCTGCTTGAATCACCCCCTCTTCAAACAAAGTCTGCACAGGTATATGCATCAGAGCAGCCAGGCGTGGAATAGTCTTGTCCTGAAATATGTGAGTATCATTCCATATCTGCTCAATGTTCTCCAAACGAAAGAGGATGCTGGAAGCATGCTAGAAAGAGGAGACAAGATCTACAATGAATCTCTCAGCCTCAGCACGAACACCGCCAATCCATTTGTTTCCCTCCTGAATGGCCTTCTTCATCTCTTCGAGCCCGTTGATTGACTCCTGTGGAAGCTCGGGTGGAACTTCCACTGTTGCGTTCTCCTGAGCACATGGACGTGCTAGATGGTGCACATACCCAACTAAAGCCCTATGCTCTTTTTTCAACCTCTTATATTTTTCTCCCTTTCGAAGCAGCCTATCTTTCAGTGCCTAGAAGGAGTTTTCAGCTTCCTCAACGACCTGTGCTCCAGCAGGGCGCCCCAATTCAACTGCAGTGATAGTGTAATTTTCAGGCATTACTTCATCTAGGTCACATTCTTCCCTCGGAACCGCAACATGAATAGTGCGAGAACCGGACTCGTCTGTCTCCATCCTGGAGTATTTTCTGGCTCTCTTCCTCTTAGGTGACCCACTTATTCTGTCAAGGAGCTCTTCCATCTCTATTGTTGGGTTAGTGTTGTCCTCTTGATCTCTTCGAATTGCACTTGTGAGCCAATTTGGGATATTCTGTTGAGCGCCACAGACAACAAGCGGCTATTCCTCTGTTGCTTCCACTCCATGAACTTCCTCTTTAGCAACATTCGGTTGAGGCTCGTCCATTTCCATGTGCCGACTATCCTCCTCAAGACCCCGAACCTCAGGCTCCATAATGTCCTCATCTTCAAAGGCTGCCTCGAGTGCGTGATCCAAGCGAGTGTCCGCTTCTGTTTCTTCATCTTCATTTGGCTGGTTGGCACTCCCAGGAGCATTAGTGCTCTGACTATCAGGCTCTCTAGACAAGGGCTAGTTGACCTCTCCAATTTCTTGCTCTTCAATCTCTCTAACCCTCTGATTGGAAAACATTGAAACTTCTTGTATGTTGGAAGATTGAGCCAACAACTGTGTAGGCGATACCTCCTTCGTCCTCTGAGGCTTAGGCTGAATTGGTTCTTCCTCCTGTTGTGGCTCTGCAGCTTGGGCGATATGTTTCCTCTTCTTTACTGACATCGGTGGCCTTCGATCGCCCATGAGATCGTATGTGAGGGCTATTGATTTCCTTTGAAGTCTGTGAATCTGTCCATCCACCCAGCTCCTCATGAAAGTTAAGACAGGCATAGACAAAGTGTCCAAGTCCGTGATTTCTAGCTCTGCCCAATCAGGTGGTGGGATTGGCGTGTCCTTTATTGATCCATAATTCGGGTGAGTAATGCTGGCATTTTCATCTACTTGATCCAGAACCTGGACAACCTCACATTCTCTGATCAATTTCACAGGCAATTTGGAGAACATCCTCTTTCTGATTTCAGATTCATCTCTCGCGTTTGCCCAAAAATCTTCTAAATGAGCCTTGTGCCTATATTCTTCACCTTGTACAATTCCTATCTTCCTTTGAGGATCAAAATCCTGTCGGCTGGTGTGTAGAGTGAGGTGATAAAAATGTAATTTATCCTTCGCTTCCTTGGCTGCCTTCAGCTTCTTGAGCGAATTTTCCATAACAATAGGGAAGTGCAAACCTCCTTTCTTCTTCTTCCTTATGATTTTGTCATAGGCCATGAGTTGCCTAGACACTTCAAGCATCACTGTAATGTCCCCTTCTCGAGCATGACCTGTTCTATTGACCGTTGGACTATTTTGGAGACCCGTAGGTTACTCGGGGTGAAATTAGGGTTTCATGGTTGGAGGTTGCTTTTGCTCGCGGATTGGTGATTGAACTGCGGTTTCCTTCTGGGTTTTTCGTGAGCTTCGTGGTGATATGATTTTCTTGGCATTCCGAGCACCTTCATTAATTTACTATTTTTAGTAAATTCTATTTCTGGCAGTGGTTCTGTTGGTTTCAACATGGTTGGCTTTCTACTTTAGTCTGTTCAGTTGGTTTACTCATTTTTGGCTTTGGAGCACAATTGGAGAGATAAGTTCGAATTATTTTAATAAAGTCATGTTTTAATGTTATATTTTGCTATTGACCCCCTTTAGCCTAGTGATTGAACTTAAAGTTGTTTTAAAAGGTGGTCTTTATGGGTGGCGCCTCATGAAGATGATTTCTATATGTTCTAAGGTTCAAAAATCAATGCTTCAAAATGGATGCCATCTTGTGGAGGAGTTTATTTTAAATTAAAGTGAAATTTATCTTGAGGAAAAGGGACGCCACCATTGGAGGGAAAAGGAGTTATTTCAAAATGGAAAAGTTAGGGTTTCTAGAAGCTTCTGGAGAGTCTTCACAAAGTAATATAAGGAGGTCTTGGGTCTTCATTGAGATTAACTGATATCTTGAGTAATGTTATGCTACCGAAATGGTGTTGGACTGCTTCGAGGAATGAATGCCTCCTAGCTTGGCTCAACTTCGTGCTTGAGAGATAGCAACTAGTGGAGAGGTTTGCTTGCTTTTGAGTAATTTTGTAGTGAGTTTGCTTATAGCTGCTGTTTCTTCATTGTAATCCTTATATTTGCAAAATAATTGAAAAATCTGGAGTTGCTGGTTTGTGTTGCAGATTGGGTTTTTATCTCATAAGTCTTAGTGTGATTTTATTCTGGTTTTGGGTAGTTTACCCATGCAATTGCTAGACTAGGGCGCCCCTCTCTATGAAGTTTAGAATTTTATTATGAAGTCTGCAATTTTATAAGTTAAAATCGCCCCTCCTTGCAGCCGTACCTTTCTGGTCTTCATTGAGATTCGTGCCAAAAATAAATATCAATGTTTAAGGTCAGATTTCTGTTATCATCTTGGGCGCCTGCATTATAAGAGTACTTTGCATCAGATTTTATACAATTTGAGTGAGTAATGAGTGAGTTATGAGCTTTTCATTGAGTTTCTGTATTGCTGGTTGGGTAATTTCAGTCTTGGTTCAGTCATGACAGATTGCATAAAGTCCACCATTTGAGTTAGGTTTGGAATGGGAGTCATAGAGAGCATTAAGGACAACATTATACATTGTAGCAGCATTGTGAACTTTCTTATCTTGTGCTTGAGCAGACGAAACTCTCATATTGTAAGCTGAACAGTAGTACTGTCAACATCTTTCTTATTCTTGCTAATTTCATACTTTGTAATGCCCACTAGATAAGTGGAAGAGGCTGGCTTGCCGCCTGTTTACTTTGAGTTGCATTGTAGTTTTCAATATCTCCACCATATGGTCGCCTCATTTCCATTCTGGATTGAGTAACACATACTTAGTGTTGAGTTACTTCTGCATTTTAAATGATATGGATCCTTTGACTATATGCACGTCGTCATTTGGCGCATCCTTGGTTAGGGTTACTTCAGTTTGTGCATTGCATCGAGATCCTCTGACCACATGCTAACACCTTGCCCATCTCGGGATCCTGGTGTACATTCTTGGTGAGAGTTGAATTCTGCATTGTTTAGTTATTTGCTAACCCTAACGGGTGCATGTTGTTTGTAATCACATTCAAAATAAAAAAAAAAAAATTGGCTCGGAATATTTCAGTGGTATCAGAGCCATGTATCCTGCCATCCTGTGAAACAAACCGTCTATGAGTGACAGAGAAAAGAGATATATAGCAGGGGAAGACTAGAAGGCTGCAAATCAGTTTCAACTCTATCAGGCTCTAGAAGGTAAGACAACATCAGAGGTTTTGAGGGCTCATTGGGAGTCTTCGATTTTAGGCATTTGTGTCGATTCCTCATTTTTAGTCCTCAAGCTCGAAACCCTAATTTTCTTGCATGTTCCTCAAATGAGCTCCGTTTGACCTCGTTTCAGTTGCATGATGATCAGTTCATGGTTCTGAAATGTTGAGCGGCTGCCTAAGTGGTACCTGCTAAAAATAGAAAGTGGTTGAAAAAGTGATGGCCAATGGTCATTAGATAATTTTGCATGTCCTGCTTGCCCGGAATGGGTCTTGGAAAACCGAGGAAAACCCAGAAAAACCTTCAACATGCAAACACTGGCTAAAAATAGCAAGTTTCAGAAAAGTGACCAGTTTCGTTTGCATGTTACACCGTTGCGAAGCTCTCGAAAAACCCAGAAGGAATATGTCGACATGCGCTGAGAAAATCTGCATGCAAACCCTAATACCTGCCTTTGAAGGCTGAATGCTGAAAGTTGTTGTCTCACTTTGCACATGATACATCATCGCGAAGGTCTCACGAGAAGCGAAGGAATATCGCGGACATCGTTGACAAACTCTGCATCAGGCCACAGGCGGCTCGAAGCTAAACTACTAAAATAGCAAGTTATGCGTTTTGACTCAAATTTAGCTTTTGTGAGTAGTTTGATGTGCTCTAGGCAGCGATTAATGGTATCCGGAATTTCAAAAATGTTGACGGAACACCTATAATTGCACACTTACTAAAAATAGTAAGTAGTCAGAATCTGGTGAAATTTCTGTGAAAACCTACTGGAAGCATACTGACATCAATGTTAGTCTCAAATCTCAATTCACTCACTTCATTCGACCTCAAATTGGCAAGTAAGTTCAAAACCCTAATTTCTAGACTTGGCCAAATTTCATGTTTAAGCTTAATGACGGACGCATCCCGAAAAGACAGAAAGTAGAAAAGAGACAACAACAAAGCGGTGAAAAGCAAAGCCAAGAATTAGGGGGTCCCCATTTGCAATGGGGCGTGTGAAAAAAGATCACAACATGTAGGTCCATATCAATGCACACAATGTAGGCCCAACATGAACATCAAGGATATCCCAACATGATAAATTATTGGGTCTGAAAGCAATCTCCCTGAAGATTTTCACAAATCAGTGTCCCAAGGGCCCTAGTAAGTTGGGTTTACACCAAGTACAGTAATTGCACCAACGAACATAAGCAATTGTATGAATTTATGGTACCATGGTAAGCAATACAAAGACAATGAAATTTTAGTGGCTCATGATTGTTATTCACAGTCCTAGAATTTGGCTACAATTCCAAAGATTAGCTTGAGTCATTTTATGATTGAGGCCTCTAGAAATAAATAGTAGTGGGAAAGTAGAAGAAGAATGAATACTTAAAAGTATTTTCTTCTTTATAAGAAGAATAGTAATCCCACAATAATATATATATAATATGTAGGTTTAACTCCAAAGTTTCAAAGTT
Source organism: Sequoia sempervirens (assembly GCA_007258455.2). Classification (NCBI taxonomy): domain Eukaryota; kingdom Viridiplantae; phylum Streptophyta; class Pinopsida; order Cupressales; family Cupressaceae; genus Sequoia; species Sequoia sempervirens. Next base: position 4,846 of record VDFB02079523.1, on the reverse strand, counting down.
GATGTAATGTTGTCATGTCCCCTTCTAGTTGACATCTCTCGAGCTTATGGATTAGCCTATTATCTGCGACCCTCGTGGTAAAATGGAGAGGGTCTTGATGGAGCTTGGCTTGGCTTCAGTTGTCAGATTGTTATCAGTTGGCTTTCGTTCGGGCTCTTTCGGACACCATTTGCTCGGATTGCTATTTTTAGCAGTTTTTGGCACTCAGCGGAGCACCCCTGCTATTTTTAGCAGTATGGTTGGTCACGTGCAGAATCACTTCCTTATTCGTCAGCTTCAGACGGTTCGTGCATCGGGCAGATATTGAGAGAGATATTAATATTTAATTGATTTAATTAAATATTAATTATTTGGCACTTATATTATAAAGTTATAATATTTTAAAATATTATAACTTAAGTGTTTTTGCTGAAGGGGTCGACCAACATCAGAGGGGCCATTTTTAATTATATTTTATAATTAAAAATTTGATCGGAGACTATTGAAATAATTAAAAGAAAAGTTCGAATTATTTTAATGATGCCTTTTTGAAGGAATTCGCACTTTTGAGGAAGATATAAGACTTTGCTTTGAAAATCGAGCGATTATGTTATTGAATATTGAAAATTGATCAAGTCTTCAACCAGAGCACGGAAGCCAAGGGTTTCAGTCTCAGAGCATTGGGGAACGAGCCATCTCCAGTGAAAGCAATTCAGAGGTTGTGAAATATCATCCGATTTATTGCCAGGCAGAGAGATAACTTTATACAGAAGTTATCACAGAGCTTCACAGAGGTTTATATATTCAGGGTTTGGATTCAGAAGTTGTCAGGCAGTGCAATATTCAGGGGCGCATATTCTATGTTCTTCATCTGGCATCTTACTAAAGGCTGTACAGATTTATTGCTGCTGTTAGGAAGGCCGTACCATTCTGCTGTCAGGCCGTACCATTCACAAAGGGCCGTACTTTTTACTCAGAGAAAATCGCCTTCTCTTTTGGTCTTCCATCTTCACCAAATTGGGCGCAGTGGTATCTGGGATCATTTGAGCTTGTGAGACGGAGGGAGAAGCATCTTTCCTGTGGAAGCCGTACCATTCATGTACTTCCAGCTTGCTGCTAATACCAGGTTCTTTCATTAAATAATGTTGTTTCTTTGTTGCATGTTACCGGATCTTTATTGTACTGAGTCCAGATGATCAATAAATGAATTGCCAGTATTAGATCTTGTATTTCCATCAACATTGATATTGTAGCATTTTATTTTGAATTTATCATTAAATTCTTGCAAAATCGCAATTTGCTTAATTCATGCAAAAACCACAAAAAAACCAAAGTAAAACAAAACAATAAAAAATAATTGATTCGAAATAGGAAACAAAGGGGACAAATGTCCCTTCCTAGCTTTGGTGTAATTTTTCAGTTTTGGCTCTTGGACATTTCATCAAACACTTTTACTGCAAGCTTCATTCACTGCCGTTTGTGGTTACCTTCTTGAATGATGTTATAAGTCATGAAAGACTTATTCTAGATAAGTTCAATGAGAATGCAATACAATGAGATGCAGCTAATCAATTACATAGCAAAGGACATTATGTCAAAGCGTAGTTTGCGGACTCTCCAGGACTACATGGACTCGAGATTTCGAAGAGTTAGTTAGTGTTGAATGAGTCAGAGAGTCTGGAGTGGACTCGAGTCTCGACCGGAGCTCCTGCGTGGCTAGAAGGAGTCAAAGGGTTAAAACCAATGTTTTTAACTTTTTCTTTCATTTTAACACTCAAGTTTGTGAAATACAGGTCTGCAATTTGAATTGGGGTTGAAAGAAGCCAATATTATATGCAAACATTTATAATCTTATGATGCTGTTATACATTGAAACTATGAGTATTTGATGACTATGAATGATTAAATTTCGTGTTTGATGATCATAATTCATATGACATGTGTAATCTTTGAATTATGAGTGTTTGATAATCAAATTAGGCTCTTATGTTCTCTAAATGCATTAATTTGTAATTTTGTTCTTGTTTTTTTTGTAAAACTATGGTTTTTTTTTTTGCCGAGTCCTAGCCAAGTCTTTTCCCGAGTCCGTCTTGAGTCTCAAGTCTCGAGTCTGAGTCATATTTTTGGGTTGCTGAATCCACGGCACGTCTGAGTTTGCAAACTATGAGTTCAATTGCATCCTCCAAATTCCTTAATTTTTATATGCTTGTAATGTTACAATGTGTCTGCCTCTATATGACAGAGATCTTTCTACAAACTAACATACATCTAATATGCCAAATGATATGCAATGAATACTTTGTTTACCATATGATGTTCATATTCAATCTGCTGGACAACAAATGACTTAAGCAGACTAAATCAATGTCATGCAACTACAAAATATTGTTTATGCAAATACCTTTGAATCTATTACAACCCAACAACTACATGAATGCAATGCAATTGAATACAATGTGAGAACACTCTGAAATGCAAATACAAGACATCGATCCATGATTCCTCTAATTGATTTGCAATTTATACAAAATGACCATTGTATTTAGAACCTAGAGATTGAAGGTGAGTCCACGACCCTGCCAGATGACATGACTCACTGTCCTGCGACCCATGTCTTCTAAAACTTGGTCTTTATCTGTCATCTAACTTAGCAACTCCTGATCATTGACTCATGCTGACCACAATTTATCTTATTTAGTTCACCTTACAAGTAATTGATCACCTTATGATGGCAGAATAAAATTCGATATTGCTTTGTCTTGAAATATACCTGTAGATAAGATTGCGATTTGTCTCTTATAGCCACATCACCATCAACGTTTGACTTTCACACTCCTTCCACAATGAGTCGATAGTCGATAGCCTTTGAAGACTTGATAATAATTTTTGGATCGATACCAATCCTCTTTTGTGTTTTCAAGTACCTCCTGTATGTTTTTCCTTGACGAATTCGATGCCAATAGAAGAGATGACTTCATCCTGTTTGCTGACTTTGCAATTGATTTGTTTTCAATCGACTTTGCAATTTGTCTCATGCCACTTGTCCTTACCAACAAATTTGTCTTTTAGCAGTCAGATTAAGATCCAAATTCTGACGCCTTATTCTTTGTCTTATTTGCAAATTGATTATTGACTTGGTCCTTCCCAAATTCGTCTTGTCTGTAAAATGTTGCCTTTGCGTTCCCACTATAATTGCTCCAGATACGATTTTCAAATAGGAAAACGAATTGAAATCGTATTTTTCTCTTGATTGAGATTTTGACTACAAGATGCCACGATTTTTGCAGTGATCTTCAAAATAAATTAACTTCTTCAAAGAAAACAACTGATAATCTCATGTCCCTTCTCGATATCTCTATTTGGTCGTGATTGGCTCTATCATACTACCCTCAGAAAATGTATGGATCGGATAGAGTCACTTCTGAGTTTTGGCCTGCCTTCCACCGCCAGGATTGATCCGCTTTTCTGTCTTTCGCTCGCCTCTATCGATATCGCGCACTGCTATTTCTAGCAGCTCTTGGCGTAGCAGGGACCAATCGCCTTTAGCAGCCATCGTGGGAGCGCATCGTGAATCACTCGTGAGTCCGTCAAAGATCGCACGGATCAGTAATCGGGTTAGAAACGGGGGAGATATTAATATTTAGTCGTCTTGATTAAATATTAATTAATTAACGTTTATAATATAAAGTTATAATTTAATATTATAACTTAAGTGTTTATTCCTTGAGGGGTGCGCCATCATAAAAAGGGGGCCAGTTTGCCATTTAAATAATATTTAAATATTCAGTGGAGAACTATGGAGAACTGAAAATATTAAAATATGAATATTTCATTAAAACCCTATTTTGTAGCAAATCGCACTTTTGAGTGTATTTGAGGTTTTTGCATTGGGAAGTGAGCAATTATGTGATTATTGAGTTTGAAACTGATCAATTTTTGGTCTGAGCCTGAGACTTAGGGTTTCATGTTCGTTTGCCTTGGGGAACGAGCCATCTCCAACGGAAAGCAATTCAGAGAGTGTGCAATATCACTTGATTTATTGCCTGCAGAGGTTTTCTTACTCAGAGAAAACTACAGAGCTTCAGAGTTTACTATTTGTCAGAGGTTTCCTTCAGTATTTGTTTCCAGAGATCATTCATTGGCTGGGGCGCACCATATTCAGAGTCTTAGACATCAATTTTGAGGAGGCCGTACAAATTAAAAGCTGTTTTCTGCCAGGCCGTACTTCTGACAGGGCCGTACCATTGTCCCTGGGCCGTACTCTTCAGATTAAAATAAACGCCTTCATTTGAGATCTCCAGTTTGCTTCAAAGTGGGCGCCAATACCACTGGAACATATTGTGCTTGCCAGACGGAGGGAGATAGCAAGGAGTCTACACAGCCGTACAAATTTGTGCAGCAACAGCAAGCAGATTTACCAGGTTCCTATTACAATAAAAATTCAATATTCTATATTGCATGATGTCTGATCATTGTTATATGAGTTCATTTGATTAATAAAGGATACGCCTTCAGCTATTATTGTATTTCACAAGCTTATTGAAGTCTTAGTATTTTTATTTGAATTTATTACAAATTTCTGTCAAAGCCGTACTGTTCAATAAATGCATTAAAAATCCAAAATTGCAAAAAAACCACAAAACTTCAGAAAACGTCAGAAAACCTAAAAATATCAGTCAGAGCAGTAACAGGGGGAAACCTAGGGGTTTCTACAGTGGTATCAGAGCTTGATTCTGCCATCCTAGGGTTTGGCCATCACATGCAACCAGAGGAAATTGATACATACAGGTACTACACTCGCAGACGTGCCTTGCTTGAAAGGCAACGCAGTTTGAGCAGGCAGCCGGAAATCATGGCCGACAGGAAT